>SNQJ01S0111532.1:24626-43895 GCA_010110895.2 Picea sitchensis | reverse complement strand
GTTAAATAAGAAATTATAGTGACCAACAATAGGGGGCTAATGAGAAGAGAGCTCGCGCTCCAAATTGCGTGGTTACATGAGATCATCACCCAAGGTCATATCGAGAAACGGAGCTAGCTCTCACTAGACTAAGATCGGGAAGCACATTCTGAATAGGAATTTGGTCACTGTCGGTGGTCACGTGAAGTAAGGGGCTTAGTGTTATAGCAAGATTTTCCTCACCATTGTTATCTTGCACAGAGGGCCTTTTTCCATTTCCCTATGCAGAATTATCATCCCTTTTTTGAAAAATCCATAGCTAAAAATATTATTTTTTTCACATATATGCACCCTATCAGGTATACAACAAGTGTATACGCAGGATGCTCCACTACAACCCGTGTACATCAGGATTTGTGCTAGAAAATAAAAAAATGGAGTTGGGTTTCCATGTCACGATAAGAGATCTCTGATCCTTGGCCTTCCATATACTGGAAACATTCTGACTCATCCCTTCAGTTGCATTTTGAAGGCTATAAGAGCACAATTTCGAGCTATGGAAAGGAGGAGAAAGCATTAAACTTTGAGAGGAAAGTTACTATGGAGAAATTACTTCATATTAAGTTTGCATCCCTTTGTCCCTCAAGTCTGAACACAGTGTTCATCCCCCAAGATCTTTCCCTATTATTGAAAGAACCCCATTCTCTCTCTCTTTGAGCTTGCCTTTGGTAGAGGATTGAAGTGGTGGAGACCTAGTTGGAAGGAACTTGGTTCCTTGGTTTCAAACCGTGTCGACATGGAAGTGTGTAATGTTGACACTTCTGTTGATCAATTATTAATAGAAATACTTCTTTCCCATCCTATTGGTATCGTGAAAATATATGATTATTATCCATGGGCATGTTTGTAATGTTTATTAATGGATTATGCTATCTGATGTGTTAACCCCTTTACATTATCACTATATACTTTCTTTGCTTGCTCGTTGAGAACTTATTGTAGGTACAAAGCTTTGGGTTGAAGTGCTCAATGGTGGAGCATCATCAAACATTGGATCAAGGTAGGCCTCTTTCGTATCTTACACAATAGTTTATATAGCATACAATGGAATTGAGTTGATTTCTGCAGTCATACCTGTCTATTGTGGTTTACCCTTGGCCATAGAGAGTTTTTACCTCATAACAAAAATGGCGACTCCACTAGCGAGAGATATTCCTTCTAAGGGACATACTTTTTCTTATTGAATTTCTTTTTTTCCTTTGTGTTTCTTGTCGTATCATTGCTTGGCAGATTTTGTTCACTCTAAGTCTGAGTTTTCAGCCTTTTTTCCCTTGCATGGCCTTGTTTTAAAGCATGTACACTCATTTTTCTTTTACAGTTGTGTACACACATGTTCTTCATCTCCACAAGTTATGTATATATGCACTATTCTCTTGAACAATCACATATACCACTTTTCCTTGCTTGTTTGCTTGATTTAGTGACTGTTGGGTGAGTTTTGATGTTTGTTGAGCCTTCTTAGGTCTCTATAGTGCCTGTTGAGATTCTCTGGGTTGACAGGAAGCCTGTTGGGAGTTGAATTTATGGGTGTAGTATTTCTCATTGTTTTTCATTTTTTGGTTTTTCCTTGAACCATGTTTGCTTGTTTGCTTGGTTTCTTGGTTTTCTGCTTGAGTTATTTCATTTATACACAGTAGAATTTATATATCGGGTTTCTTTTCAGTCCATGCATTTTCTCTTTAATATATTGAAAATACAAAAAAAATAGGCATTTTGCATTGGTTAACATTTTTGTCTTTGAACCTTTATCATTAGCTTAGTACATTTAGCGAAAGATTGCATTTTACTTCTAAATTGCAGAGTTGAAATTGAAAATTGAATTGTTTTTATTAGCATATCATTCATTGAAAAGTTAAAGGTAGACTTTGCATTATATTCAGATTTATCTTTTGTAGAGTCATAACATCATGAGTTTCACATCCATACCCTTTTGAGTAATCATGGCCTATAAAATTTATGCTTTAAACTAAAATTTATTAGTCACGATTTTATTTTTAGGGTGCACAAACTAGCCTAGGATTTAGTGCCTTGGAATAGGATTTTGTGAGTAAACTTCTCCAGGGCAATTAAATAAACATATGTCTTTGATACAGGGAGTTGATAATTCCATTGTATAATTGGTAATATCAGGAGGCTCCGCTCACACTGGATTTAATCATGAGGTCATGGAAAGTTAGTTGAAGGGATAACCCCTAGATACTCGCCTAACATCATAGATATTTCTGTGGATTTATTCATATTTGGGGATCTTGCTAGTACCCATACCTCTGTGAGAGGTAGTTATTTCAAGTTTTTGGGCTTTGCTACCCTATCCATACGGTGATCTAGACTTACGAATGCTCACCTATGCATCAGTTATAAAATGGTTTATTAGTTGCTTAACTTAGGTATCTCATAGGTTACTTGCAAGGGTTATTTTGCTTGTATCCTGGGTCAGATAGAGGTCGAAAAACACACAACCTGTATGGAGGATTACCTCTCCGAGGAGATCTGTCCGACTAGTTGTTAATCCCATGAGGGCCTCTATAATTGATTTTGTTACCTTCTTTAGCGAGGGAGGCCACTCAACCAATTTAGCCTGTTTGCATGCATATTGGTCATTTGAATTTTTTGTACGCTCTTTGACTACTAGTTTGCCTTAGGATTCTTTGTGGGGTTCCACCATCATGGATAGTGGAGATTATTTTTCTCCCTCATTTGTTGCTACCTAACCCATGATGCCTACTCATTTCATGGGGATGGATCCTTCCACCTTTTACAATGGTATGCAGAACTACAACACTCAGTCCACTCCTTGGGTCTCTAGTAATTTTTCTATTGATATGTCTTCACCCATGCAATCCTCTCCCTGGTCCACATATATGAATCCTAGCATGTGATCCATGGGAACCATGGCTCTGATGCCTACTTCTTCATTTGATATGAGTCGTGTCCCCATGGGATGTTGGAATCTCCGCCCTTTTAAATCTGATGCTAACTATGCTCTTCTAGGAGCCAGTTCTTAGATAGGTTCCTTTCCCACTTATTATGCACCACCCACGCATCTTTCACCCACCATGTCAGTTCCTTCGAACAATTTTCCCATGACTAGACCTCATATGCCTTTGAGTATTTCATATTGGTAAAACCAATTTTATGATTTAGGATACCCTCTTTATGGAACCCCTTCACAAGGGGGAAACATATATCATCACACGAATAATTCTTATCCGACCTCGATCCCTTCATAGGCCTCAGTGATGATGCCCGTCCAAACTTCTTCAGAACATTTTAGTGCAAGTTGTTACGCTCTTTTGTCACCTAAATAAGAAAAACAGAGGTGCTTACAAGCTTAGTTGGGTTAGCTAAGAAAGACATGAGTAAAGGAAAGGGTTAGATAAAGAAACATAGAAGACTAAACTAAGAATTAAACTAAGAAATGAAATAACAACTAAACTATTGAGCATAAGGACATAAGAACAAAAAACCAATAAGACTTATGTCACCAATGGCAAGGATTATATTAGTGAAAAGAAAACACCAAGAAGAAATAGGACTTTGGGTCCCTTCTATCTCCAAGGGAGGGATCTTGGACCCCCACAACTAAGCTCTTCTTACAATTTTGAAAGAAATGGTGAAATAATCCCAAGCTAATCCACTCAAGAGGTGAGATGGATTGCCCCAATGTAATGGTGCTAGTATGCTCTTGATGAGAAAAGAGGATTCCCCAAGAGAATAGCAACAACATAACCTTGCAAATGAATTCCTTGAAAATGAAGTGCACCCATGGCCTTGTTTTATAGCACCACTTTGAGGTATTGTGAAACCAACTTATAGTGTGAAAAGAGGCTATTTAGGGCATTTTTAGGTCTTTGACCAGCCACCCAGTTAGGTCCAGCCGAGATTTGGGTGTCAAATCAACTTGGAAGCTGAACCAGAAGTGGGTGGGAGGCCGACCAATCTCATAAATGCGTCTTTCTCAGGTGTGTGTCGCTTCTAGCGACAACAGTCCCACATCATGCGCATGTGTGCTTTTCATGCGTTTCTGGTTCGCGCATGTGCACGCGTGCCCTTTGTAATCATAGCGCACCTTAATTTTATCACTGCTTGTATAGTTTTGTACCTTTTGGAAATGATTTTTGGTAATTTTGGTCCATGGGTGAACTCATAACTATTTTGAAGATGCTGGATTCATGTAACCATTTGCGGACAAAATTTTAGTGATAACACAAGCTATCACCCTTCTGGGTAGGGACGAGGAGTACACCAAGATCATTCCCACCTTGCAATGTTTCAAAATCAATATTTCCTTGGACCTTGGAATCAAATACCACCATCTATCGCTAGCCCAGTCACTTTCATTCACACTGGTGCTCCATCCAAAACCTCTTCCAGTCATGTCAGAGATGGGTCAACACTTTCTACAAATTATGTCGACAGCTTGCACCCAACCTCTACTAATTATGTTGGGGGCACCAGACTTTTCACTCCGAGTCATAACCATGTCACATATCTAGCCTCTATTCATCATTTAGGAGATGACTTTCTTTCCCCTACTAATTACATCAAGAATCCTAGATGTCTTAGATGTAAGACTAAATTCCTTTGCAGGACTTGTGAAATAAATCACATTACTCGTTTGTGTACAGTTAGTTCCGAGATACCAGAAGTGTTGGGCTCACCCAAGAGCCCTTCGTATTCTGAGACATCCCTTGTTTCTCCTCTCACTACTTCTCCTTTGATTGCCTCGGTGGTTGCACCACCACAATCCCTTCCTGACCTCACCTCCTTTTTTGACAGTGAAGCATCTCCTACCCCCATTACTATGCATCCTCTTCAACCTATAATTGAAGAAGTGGCAACAACACTGCAATATCTAGTCAACCCTACTCTCCTTGAAGAGAGTGATGCACCTCTTAGTCATGTCATCAACATTTCAAATCCTCCCCCTTCTGAACGATAGAGATTTATTCTTCCCCCGAATGCTCTCCTTCCAAGTCCTGACGAGGTTCCCTTTTATTGGGATGACCTAATGGGGCATCCCATACCCCCACCTATGTATTTTCCATTAAGATACATTATCCAAACCATCACGGAGACTGTATCCTCCGTTAGAACTTTCTCCTCCTCGACTTGGAGAGCTCTGGGTTTTCCCAATCTCTTGTCAGCTATCCGTGAGATACTAACTTTCCGCAGAACACTGAGATGGGATCCTTGGCCTCCCCCTTTACATGTTGATTAATACAACAAAATGAGTCCTAATTAATCTCTTTTCTGATTCGTCTAAAAACCAAAAATATTGCGGAGTGATTTTTCCCTTTCACACTCGTTAAAATGAATTTGAAATGTCATGAGTCTTAGTTAATCTCTTTTCCGACTCATTATCAAAAATGGAAAATATTGCCGAGTGAACTTGTCTTTTTCACACTCATAAATTGGATTTGAAAAGACGTCTATTTGGCACAAGTTTACCTCTTTTTCACACTAAGTAGACTACAAGACATAAAAAAAGATATTTGTTGGCATTAAGTTGTGATTGCATCTCATTCCCTCACTTGCAGTATTGAGCCTTTAGCCGATTCTCACTTTGCGTTATAAACCATTGCCTAAGCAATTTTGCATCCTCAACCAAGAAGAGCCTTGTTTATATCCTTCACAATTTAACACCCTATACCTTGGAGGAAACATCACCCCGAGTGTCCATCTCCTGCATGCATTTCCTTGCATTAAGCATAGGTATGTTCCACTTTTGGAACTAGTTTTTCTTACTTGCGACACTTGTTTCCTCCTCTATATCATAGCATTCATTTGTTATGAAAATACAAAAAAACATGGGTGGGAAGGGAGTACTATATTATAATTGGCAGCAGTCGTGTCTCCTTTTAACATAGCACAAAATTATTAAGTCCTTGTGTCATCATAATTTTGGGTTTTAGCATGGCCTTAGGAAGATGATATCATTACATAGTTTTCTCTACCAACTAGTTACTCTTCCAGTCCCTATAGAGAATGTTATTGATGCCTCCTGCATCTAATCATTACATCATTGATTCTATGCTACCAGAGTCCACCACATGTCTCATGCTCTTGTTCAAAGGAAGTCTCACAACCTACATCGGACACTCCTCAGAAATATTGACTTTTCATGTCGGCCATACCCTCAGTTTATCTTAGAATCACATGATACTATGGTCTTATCACGCACCCTGGCCCTACTTGCATCATTGGTAGGTCACCTTGAACCCAACAATCGACATTTCATCATTGGTCATTGACTGGGTGGTTTCCCTTGTGTTCAACGGCAAGACATCCATTCACACTTTGGGATTCGTGCAGTGTCTTGGATGTCAAAGGCGTATTGATCGTTTCCTCACCTCTGTCAACATTTTTCATCATTGGATGCTATTAAGAGGGTCTTTTTCATGTACCGCTTGCATTTGATACACACGAAAGATACACAGGGTCGTTGATTCATGAACATGTTCTTCATCCGATCTCCACCAAATCATGAAGCTCCTACTTTGTTCCTCGTGATGAATGATGAGAGATGCCTTAATTCTCTCCTTTCAACAGGTCTCTTTCCATCGAATTCAGATCATCTATTCTGGATACGGGACCTAGCATTTTATGGGTACCTTGAGGCTTGCAGTCATTAGTGGCAGGCTTTCTCGCCATTGATAGATGGGAATACATCAATGTCTTCTGATCAATGGATTTCTCAAGTGTTTGACACCAACTCCTTTATTCACAATTGTAGGAATGTACTCAGTGCCTTGATACCTACTTTCATTATTGGTAGGCCATCTCATGTTTGTTAATGATATACCTCAATGACTGGTAATCAAATGACGTCTCATTATGTTCAACCTCAACTCCTTTATTCGCATGATGTAGATTTGCACCCTTGGCAGATAGTGTAGAAGACTTGAAGACATCACTATGTGGCCGCAGTTTTCCTAAGTTGTTTCTTCCCTTTCATTGGACCATCACCTGTTTGACTTTAGTGATCATGGGAGATCAGATTGTACTCCATGGTATACAGATATCTTCAAATTTATTTTGAGACTGGTTTCATTGGGCCTTGTTCGTGACTATGATAGCCTTTAGCATACAACCACATTGTATATACCTATTCATGGACACATACACTTATTTGGTATATTTTCAGCATGGATCTGCATTGTATTATTGGTATCCATGTATGCAAAGCCAGTACAGAATGTAATGAGAAATCGAGTTCGTCCAGATGGTTCTCTACCACTCCACTCCTGGGTTATTTATAATGTATTTTGGACATCGCAGATACTCCTCTGATCTCACACATTAGGGGGCATCTGTTATAGAAATATTTGCCTCACCATTGCTATAATGCACATAGGGCCTTTTTCCATTTCCCTATGCAGACTTATCATCCCTTTTTTGACAAATCTAGAGCTAAAAATAAACATTTTTTCACATATACGTGCCCTATCAGCTATACAACAAGTGTATACGCAGATTGCTCCACTACAGCCCGCGTACATCAGGATTTGTTCCAGAAAATAAAAAAATGGAGTCGGGTTTCCATGTCACGACAAGAGATCTCTAATCCTCATCCTTCCATATACTAGAAACATTCCAACTCAACCCTTCAGTTGCATTTTGAAGGCTATAAGAGCACAATTTCAAGCTATGGAAAAGAGGAGAAAGCATTCAACTTTGAGAGTGGAGAAATTACTTCATATTGATTTTAGATCCCTTTGTCCCTCAAGTCTAAACATAGTGTTCATCCCCCAATCTCTTTCCCTATTGTTGAGAGAACCTCATTGTCTCTCTCTTTTGAGATTGCCTTTGGTGGAGGATTGAAGTGGTGGAGACCTAGTTGGAAGGAACTTTGTTCCTTGGTTTCGAATCATGCCGAAACAGAAGCCTGCAATGTTGACACTTCTGTTGATCAATTATTAATAGAAATACTCCTTTCCCGTCCTATTGGTATCATGAAAATATATGATTATTATCCATGGGCATGCTTGTAATGTTTATTAATGGATTATGTTATCTGGTGTGTTAACCTCTTTACATTATCACTATATACTTGATTTGCTTGTTCATTGAGAACATATTGCAGGTACAAAACTTTGGGTCGAAGTGCTCAACAGTGGAACATCATCAAATGTTGGATCGAGGTAGGCATATTTCTTATATTACACATTAGTTTATATATAATACAATGGAATTGAGTTGATATCTGCAGTCATACCTGTATGTTGTGGTTTACCCTTGGCCATAGAGAGTTTTTCCCTCATAACACTTAGAATCCAATGAAGCCAAAACCGACTAACTATAGTTACCAGAGATGACGAAGAATTGCAACTGTCAGAGAAGCCAATAGAATTTTAGGATAACGCCTGCTAGTGATGAACATGTTTAAGATAATTGCTAGAGAAGCCAAATAATCTTGGGATAAAAACCACTAATGATGAATAGATTCAGAATAACCTCTAGAGAAGATGAAGATTTTGAATGATGATCAGGGAGAGGACTAGGTGTGAGAAACACATGCAGAACATAGATGAGAGAATGTATGAGTCCATGGTGAAGTGAGTGGGTGCACAGGAGCTGAAGTGCATGAAAGAGGCGTAGTTCATAGAATGGTGAGGGTGAAAAGAGCATAAAGCACAAAAGAAATACATAGGATGTATATTCATGCCTGAGAGAGGAAGAGAAAGTTGATGGGCGCATGCAGAGACAAAGTATAAGAACAAAAAGATCAAGAAGATGCGAGCAGGAAGACACTAATGCAGACAAAGTAAAGCAGTGTAGCAGAATAGTGATGAGACTAGTAAGCCATTGTTAAATAATGTATCACTACATAAATTATTCAAGCAAAGATTTATAATCAGGGTGGTAGGGTGGTGCTAGGGAGTACAGTTTTCCTCAAAATTTCAAGTGGGTTCTTGAACACAGAGAGTTGTAACTTCCATCTTGTTGCAGCCAAAAACACAAGGGTGTAGGGTGGTGCAAGGGAGAACCATTGTTCTCTATTATACATGATGGTGCCTGTGTGACTGGAAGTTGGTTCTAACACAAAGGGAGTTGGTGCTTCCTTCTAGTGGGTGCTAGAGAAACCAAAGAGTTGGTGCTCTCAGCAAGTTGCTTCTTGTTAAAAAAGGTGGTATCCTCAAAAGGAGTTGGTGCTCATAATAATGATAATGTACAGAAAATAAAGACTACTTATCATAGTAAGAAGAAGAGGTTTTCTCCCGTTATGGGTTTCCTCAGGAATATTTGTCTCTGTGTATTTCATGTGTGTGATTGATGTTGAATAATATATTGCTTACTTCCCTGAATTATTGTGATCATCATTGAGTTTTTGGTAATGAGTTTAAAATGGGCATAATTGTTTAAGCACAACAACAACTGATTCACCCCCACCCCCCCTCTCAGTTGTCCAACAATTGGTATCAGATTCGGTTACTTTTATCTAAGGGTAGATCCTAGAGCTTAAACATGACTAGCCATGAAGGAACTTCAACCAATAAGGCCCCCCTATTCAATGGAACAAACTTTTCCTTATGAAAAGTTAGGATGAGAACCTGCATAATGGTTTTAGGTGTAGATGTCTGGGATGTGGTAAAGACTGGTTATGTAAATCCGATTGTACTAGCTTCTAAGGGTGACAAGCTAGAATTCAACTTCAACACTAAGTCTATGAATTCTTTTCAGAGTGGGTTTGCAGAAGAATAATTTGTAAAAGTTATGCACTTAGAATCTGCCAAAGAAATGTGGGACAAAATCATTAGTAGTTATGAAGGTAATGAGAAGGTAAAGGATGCGAAGCTTCAAACCTACAGAGTACAATTTGAATAGATAAAGATGAAAGAGGATGAAATTGTTGGGAAGTACTTTCTGAGAGTTGAAGAACTAGTAAATGCAATGAAAGGACTTGGTGAAAAAATTGAGGAAGCATTTTTAGTTCAGAAAAATTTGAGATCTCTGCCAGATAGGTTCAACCCAAAGGTCTTTGTTATAGAAGAACTTAATGATGCAAAATATCTACATTTTGATCAACTTCTAGGAATGTTGAATGCAAATGAAATGAGAATAGTTAATGAGGAGAAGCATCATTTAAAGGAGATAAGAATGAGGATTCTGAGTCTGGTGAAATTGAAGAAAAAATTGTGAGAAGACTAAAGAAATGATCAAGCAGGTACCAAGGCAAGTTTCCCTTCAAATGTTTTAACTGTGGAAACATAGGTCACTTTGCATCTAATTTTCCACACAATAAGAAGGACTAGAACTTTGAAGGTGAAGAGAAGTACAAATCCAGGAGATTTGGTAAAAAGAAAAGTTTATGTGTAAACAATGATGACTCTTCAAGAGACACAGATAGTGACTCTTCTTGTGAAGATAAGGTTAATGAATTTATGCTTATGGACAAAGAGGACTATGATATCAAAATCACAGGAAGTGATGTTAATGATGAAGAAGTTGTGGTTGACTTGGAAGGAGAACTGATCACTGCCCTAGAATAAATTGCTAGACTCAGATCTAAGAAGAAAAAGCAAAAACAATTGTTGATACAGTTCGAGAAAGTCAGTAAAAAACTTGATAAAGACTTTGCCCTACTAAAAGTGGAATTAGAAGAGGAAAATAAAATAGAGGACATTATGAAACAATAGTTATCAGAGAAGAAGGCAAGATCTGAAGCCTTGGAAGAAGAGGTAGTAAAAACCAGAAAAGAGATGGAGAAGTTTAAAGCATTGTATCTCCAAAATCTTCCAAGCATTAAAGCCTCAACAGAACTAAATGACATTCTGAGCAAACATAGATCTCCTTTGTTGAAGACTGGTTTAGGTTATGTAAGTGGTTCAAGAAGAAAACAACCAGAAAGCAAAGATCCAATAAAGATGATCAAGTTCCAAGTCAGTAGACAATCAGACCATGTGAGTACTATGCCACCAAAATCTAATAAAGAAAAGATGATCCCTGATAAAAAACAAAGATATTAGAATATGGAGAAACAAATTCCAAGAAGAAGGCCATCCTTCAGGTATGGAAATTTATTCCATGATTATTGTTTTTACAGCTGTAATTTTGGTCGTAAGATTGCAAATTGTCAAATTAAGTTTAGAGACATGCAACTGAGGTGGTCAAGAAATAAACAATATTTGCAACATAGAACTAAGAAGCCAATGAGTAGACAACACAACACCAATCACTTTGATCTATTTAACAATGAGCTCGAATGTTATAACTTCCATAGCTTTGGCCACAAAGCTGCAAACTGCCATCTGAAGAATTACAAGGCAGATCCAAGGATAAAACCCTTGCTAGAAATGCCAACACATGGAAAAAGAAAGATAGTGGAAAATGTGCTCTAGTACTTTCAACTCAAAAATAAAAAGACCCCTGGTATATAGACAGTGGATGTTCCAAGAACATGACTGGAGACAAGGATAATTTTTTGTCTATAAGTACAAGAAAAACAAGAAATGTAACCTTTGTAAATGATGAACCAGGTAAAATCAAGGGTAAAGGGATGGTGAGTTTGAGTAATGGTAAAGGGAAAGACTAGGATGTTCTTCTTGTAGATGGGATGAAACATAATTTGCTCAGTGTAAGTCAAATGTGTGACAGAGGCTGTGAAGTGGTGTTCACTTCCAAAGATTGTAATATAAAGTCTGTAAACTCAGGACAAGTGGTGGCTAAAGGCATAAGGACAGATAATAATGTATATGTGATGAAAGAAGATAGAGAAGAGTGTCATCTAAGAAAAAATGATGAAATATGGTTATGGCATAAGAGACTTGGACATCTAAAATTTGACCACTTAATCGAGCTCAAAAATCTTGAGGCAGTAAAAGATCTTACAAGAATATCAAAGCCACAAGATTCTATGTGTAAACCCTGCAAAGTAGGAAAGATAACTAGGACACAGTTTAAATCCAAGAGCTTTACTTCAACAGAGAAACCACTCCAATTAGTTTATATGGATTTGTGTGGACCATCAAGACAAGAAGGCACAGGGAAGGAAAAATACTTTATGCTGATCATTAATGATTACTCCAAACTCACTTGTGTTGCTTTTCTCAAAGAAAAAGCTGAAGCATTTGAGAAATTTAAATATTTAAGGCTTTAACTGAGAATCAAATAGGTAATAGGTTAAAGGTAGTAATATTAGACAGAGGAGGAGAATTTGTGTCAATTGATTTCAATGAATTATGTGATAAACATGGGATCAAGAGAGAATATACACTCCCATGCACTCCACAACGAAATGGAGTAGTTGAGAGGAAAAACAGAACATTTCAGCAATTGGCCGGGTCAATGATGCATGAGAAGAACATTAGTCAAACTTACTGGGTAGAAGAAATACACACAACAGTCCATATTCTTAACAAATCCCACCTCAGATGAGATAGTGACAAGACACCTTATGAACTGTGGTATGGAAGACCTTCTTCAATCAAACACTTCAAATTCTTTGGGAGTAATTGCTACATAAATAATAATAATGAAAACCTTGGCAAGTATGATGACGGGGATGATGAAGGCATCTTCTTAGGATATTCTACCAATAGTAAAGGATATAGATTCTTTAATAAAATATTTCATAAATTAGTTGATTGCATTGATTTAAAGGTTGATGAAGGAGTCCCAGTAAGAAAGGTGAGAAACATTTAGTCTACTACAGAGGACACAACTGAAACTGAAGATGAACAGGTCCAAGAATCAGAAGGAGAATAATCTGAGTCAGATGAAGATACAAATACTTAGACAAACTCAAATAAGTAGATAGAAAAAAAACCATCTCTCAAAATTGTTAGAAAGAATCATCCTGAAAATCAGAGAATTGGTGATATGAATAAAAGAGTTCAGACAAGAAGGAAATTGATTAATGTCTCAGAACAATATCAGATTGCCTTTCTGTCTTTTCTTGAACCTAGATAATTTAATGCAGCCAACAAAGATGACCATTGAGTTAAAGCCATGAATGATGAACTTGAACATATTGAGAAAAACAAAACTTGGGAGATGGTTCCTAGACCTGAAGGTAAAAATGTCATAGGTCCCAAATGGGTCTTTAAGAATAAATTGAATAAGCAGGTTACAAACATAGTTGTTCAGTTGAATTATATTCCTTCCACATAACAAATAGATGATATATTTACTAAACTCCTAGCCAAGACACAATTTGAATATCTTCGTCAGAAGTTGGGTGTCATCTCTTCTCTCACCTAAGAGATTCCATCCTGTCTAGGGAGTTTATGTTGGTTGAATATTTGATACCTCTGAAAAGTACTGCAACAGCTCAGGGGGAGCATGTTTTCTTTGACATTGATGTCAAAGGGGGAGAAATGGTGTGGTCTAGATGCTATAGTTGGAGGTGTAAGTAGAACAGTGTAGTCTTTTAGTGTTTCCATCAATGCCAAAGGGGGAGATTGTTGTCATGTTTATAGGTAGAGTGTGCTTGTCATTGATGGCAAGAAAAATAATGACAATGGTATGTTTACAGGAAAGAACAACAACAATGATGGAAAACAGTAAAACAATGATGATAGCAAGGATAATTTTTGTTTATAATCTTAGGAGGAGAAGCGAACAATATGAAGAGATCAAAGCTAAGAAGAGATGGTGCTGTGAATCTCAGAAGAATCGTTGGAGGATCAGTCAATGATCAGATCAATTCAATACCGTTGATGCACAATCATTAGATAAATGTCAGGGTTGAATTGCAAAGAGCGAAAGAAGAATTAAACAACTCACTGGTTACAATGCCGCAATCGGTCTAGATCATTAGATATCATAAACCCAAATATCAATGATTGTGGTTGATCTAACAAACGATAAGATTACGTCGGATTCAGTCATGACCATCGGATGCACAATCACCAGATCAACAACATGGATATATTGCGGAGATCGAAAGGATAATTAAATATCATGCTATTTCCAATCCTGCAATTAGTTAGGACCATCAGATCTTATAGCCTCGATAATCGATGATTGTGGTTGACTCACCAACAACACACAACTTCAAATTGCAGAGTTTTGGTGACAAGTTAAATCACTTGCAAGTTGTGGTTCCACAAACATACTTGACCATATATCTGCTTCAATAGTTTTCATAACCATTGGATCATTTTAAAGTGGAAGGATAGGATAAGCGGGGAGAAAGGGTTGAGAATTTGATTATCCGAATATTCATCATCCGTCGGATCAAACCTGAATTCCTGTCAACCGTCAGATCATTTTAAAGTTGAAGGATAGGATAAGAGGGGCTAAAGGGTTGATAATTTGATTATCTGAATAACCATTAGTCGTTGGATTAAACCCGAATTATCGTTATCCGTCAGATCATTTTTGAGTGGAAGGATAGGATAAGCGAGGTAAGATTTGAGATCTAATTTATGCGAATTTATGTCAACCGTTGGATCATTATAAGTGGAAGGATAGAATAAGCTAAAATATTTATGTCACAGATATATCGAGTCCTTGATCTAAGATCCTAATAAAATGAACATCATTCACTTGGGGTATAAATATGTGAGGAGGTTACTCTCCGAAAAAATATCACTTCAAGAATTCAGTTTGAGATTTGAAATTCTCGAAGGCCAGAGACTCAGAGATCTGAAATACATTCTCGAATGTTGGATCATCCGAAGTAAATATTAGTCGTTAGATCATCTGAAGAAGATCTCAAGTGTCAGATCGTTTGAAGCGAATCTAGGTCGTCTGATCCAGAGCGTCATTTTGAGTATTGAAATTGTCGAAGCCTTGAGACCCGTAGTGCTCAAGTAGATTATCGACCATAGGATCATCTGAAGTAAATATCAGTCATCAGATCATCTGAAGAAGATCCCAAGTGTTGGATCGTTCGAAGTGAATCTGGGTTGTCTAATCCAAAGAATAAGTTTGAGATTTGACATTTCAAAAGTACGGAGACTCGAATGAGATCTCGACCATTGATCGAGAAAGGGGCCATAGAACCATTCATCTCGTTGAAAGGTAAAATTCCCAAAGTGGAAGAAGAGTCATCGATTGAGAAGGAAAGGTGTCCAAGGATCATCGACTCCAGAATATTGGTGTACAGAAGAAAACAGGGTTTGAAATTTTAAATTCCCGAAGCCCGTATCATGAAATAAATCATAGTCATTGATTTAGGGAGGTTAGATATTATCCATAGATCATGAAAGGAAAGATATGAACCGTCTTTTTAGGAGCACCATCAATATCGTGAGATCGACGGTCCTGTCGCATTATGGGGTCAGAACATGCTCGGGTCTTAATTTTTCATGAGCAGGCCACAATTGAAACCACAGTTTTGGAGAAAGGGTACGTGGCAGCTAGAGGTGGATTGCAGGGAGAAAAGTGGTTGATCCCAAACCACTCTTGGACATGCCCATAATCATTATCTTACGCAAGGATGTAGCCCGAGGTCACATGAAACAGGGGGATAATGAGAAGAGAGCTTTTGCTCACAATCGCGTGGTCACATGAGATCATCGCCCAAGGTCATATCGAGAAATAGAGCTAGTGCTCACTAGACCGAGATCGGGAAGCACCTTATGAATTGGCGTTTGGTCACCATTGGTGGTCACGTGAAGTAAGGGGCTTAGAATACAAATAATAAAAAAATGATTGACTGTAATTACCAAACATGACAAAGAATTGCAACTGTCAGAGAATCTAAAAGAATCTCAGGATAATGCCCGCTAGTGATGAAAAAGTTTAGGATAACTATATGAGAAGCCAAAGAATCTTGGGATAACAACCACTAATGATGAATGGATTCATAATAACCACCAGATAATATGAAGAGCTCAAATGATGATCAGGCATAGGACTATGTGTGAGAAACACATGCAAAACAGAGATGAGTGTATGTCTAAGTCCATGGTGAAGTGAGTGGGTGCACAGGAGTTGAAGTGCATGAAATAGGTGTAGCACATAGAATGGTGAGGGTGCACAGAGCATAAAGCAGAGAAGAAAGACATAGAAATTATATGCATATTTGAGAGAGGAAGAGAAATATGAGGGGCGCATATAGAGACAGAGCAGAAGAACATAAAGCTCAAGAAGATGCGAGCAGGAAGAAATTGATGCAAGAAGAGCATAGCAGTGTAGCATAACAATGATGAGATTGGTAATCCATTGTTAAATAATGTATCACTATATAAATTATTCAAGCAAATATTTATAATCAGGGTGGTAGGGTGGTGCTAGGGAGGATTGTTGTCCTCAGAATTTCAAGTGGGTGCTTGAACATAGGGAGTTGTAGCTTCCATTTGGTTGCAGACAGAAAAACCAGGGTGGTAGAGTGGTGCAAGGGAGAACCATTGTTCTTTGTTATATAGGTTGGTGCCTGTGTGACTAGAATTTCGTGCTTCCATCTAGTTGGTGTTGGAACACAAAGGGAGTTGTTGCTTCCTTCTAGTGGGTGCTAGAGAAACTAGAGAGTTGGTGCTCTCAGCAAGTTGCTACTTGTAAAACTGAGGTGGTAGCCTCAAAAGGAGTTGGTGCTCATAATAATGATAATTTACATAAAATAAAGACTACATATCACAGCAAGAAGAAGAGGTTTTCTCCCTTTAAGGGTTTCCTCAGGAATATTTGTCTCTGTGTATTTCATGTGTGTTATTTATGTTGAATACTCTATTGCTTACTTCCTTGAATTATTGTGATCATCATTGAGTGTTTGGTAATGATTTTAAAATGGGCATAATTGTTTAAGCATAGTAACAACTGATTCACACCCCCCGCTTGGTTTTCCAACAATTGGTATCAGAGTCGGTTCCTTTTATCTAAGGGTAGATTCTAGAGATTAAACATGCATATCCATGAAGGAACTTCAACCAATAAGGCCCCCCTATTCAATGGAACAAAATTTTCCTTCTAGAAAGTTAGGATGAGAACCTACATAATGGCTTTAGGAGAAGATGTTGGAAGGTTTACAGTTGGGAGTAAGCTTGTCATTGATGGCAAGAACAGTGATGGAAAAGATCAACATGATTAGCATCACAGTGATAATGTAAGAGTAAAGTCCATTTTAGAATTTCGGATACCGGGAGTTGAAGTGTCGAAACACTTCACCACCGAAGTGGCGAAATCGCGAAGTGACGAAATTGCAAGGTGGACGAAATCACGAAGTGGTGAAATTGCAAAGGTGGATGAAATCGTGAAGCAGCGAAATCGTGAAGTGGTGAAATCGTGAGAAGATCTAGGCCATACGATATGGGGTATCTACGAAGGCTCAATAGCCATTAGATATGGTGAAGATGCAAGGTGGATAAGTCCAAGAGTCATCCAACTCCCCAAAACTGTGAAGGAATCCTGGCCATCCATCGGGGATAGTCGTGGACCGTTGATCAAGAGGAATCATGGCGGAAGATCATCATGTCATTGACTGGAAAGTAAAAGGAACGAGGTTCCCTAACTTCTCAAATTTGTGATATGCGAAATCGTGAAATAATCTCAATCGTTAGATCGAGGGCAAATATGGACTGTTGATCAGGCACAACGAAGGCTCGTGGACTTGCGAAGTCCTGATAAAATCTTGACCATTGATATAAAAGGGATGTGTGGCAGAAGATCAAAGCATGTCAAAGCTCCATCTCAGAGTTTCACGTATCACGACTTGGAGTGACGAGAACCTCCATCACAGGAATCACGAGATGCAAACTCACAATAATATCTGGACCGTCAGATCACCAAGGGTTCTGGACCATTGATCTAAGCTCCATATCGGAGCTTCACCTATCGTGAGTTAGAGTGACAAGAACCTCCATCTAAGGAACCGCGAGATGTGAATTCACGATAATATTTGGACTGTCAATTCACCAAGAACGTGGACCATCGATCTGAGCTCCATCTCGGAGTTTCACCTATCGCGACTTAGAGTGATGAGAACCTCCATCTAAGGGACAATGAGATGCGAGATCAAAATAAGATTTGGACCGTCGGATCTATGGAGATTTCAACCGTCGATTAGACTCGATGAAGTTTATAAACTCATGAAATATGAAGCACCTTTTTGGCACAACCTGTGGTCACCACCGGTGGTCACGAGAAGGGAAGGAGTCAGTTCAAATAAGCTCTATTTTGGGGTTTTGGGGATCATGACTTGGAGATTGGAGATGCCTCATCTCCATATTCATGAAATGAGAAATTATGAAAGTGCTTTATGCATAAGCACGTGGTCTCAGCTGATTGTGACACTATCGAAGATATGAAGAGAAGAGTACGTGTAGACAAGCTTCCTTTCAGCGTTTCGGGAATCGTGAATTGGAAAGTTGAGAAACTTCACAACGAAATTAACGAAAAGGTGAAATGAGAAATCATGAAAAGCACATTATGAACAATTTCTTGGTCATAGCCATGGTCATATAAAGGAAGGAGCCAAAACAGAAAAGCTCTGTTTCAGAGTTTTGGAACTCGTGACATGGAGACTCAAGATGTCTCATCACAGAATCTCTGAATTGCGAAAGTGAGAAATGGGTAAATAACGAAATAACTCATTAGAGTTAATCCAACAATGGAGGTGAACATGAGCATGATTGGAGGGCTAATATTGATCCTCACAGTGTAACTGCTAGAAACCATTAATGGTTTCTACCAGAGGATGCGAAGAGACTTCTGTGTGATTTCCAAAGGAGTTGAAGAGTTACATGGAATCTGCTAGTGGAATGAAGACGATTCATGGAAGAAATTGACAACTGGATGAGGGTTGGATCTCGTAACTGAAACAGAAAGGATGAGCTCGAATGTAATAGAGAAGAAGAAGAGTCTCAACTACCAGAGAGAAAAAAGAATCTTGGCATAACACCTAGTGATGATAGACACAAGGGTTGAACTGCCAGAGAAGCTGAAGAGTCGTGATGATGATCACTCAGAGCACTTGAGATGTGTAGGAGATTAGCACAGTATGAGCATGCATAGGAATGGTAAATATTGCATGCACAAGATGAACATAAGCTATATATACATGGTACAGAGAAGAGATGAGTTTTTTGTTGGAGTTGTTGTGGTTGTTGTTGTTGAAGGTGATTCATGCATGGAGGAGGAGGGAAGTGTAGCAACTGAATTGAACAGAAGAGGAACTGTGAAGTGAATGGACATGGCACACAGAGCATAAAAGGAAGAAGAACAAACAGCGCAAGTCAGGTGTGCAGGAAGGCAGTGAGGCAGACAAAGCAACGAAATGCAGTAGAATAGTGATGAGACTGGTAAGCTGTTATTGAACACTATATCACTGTAATAGGTTTCAGT
>SNQJ01S0111532.1:13563-24616 GCA_010110895.2 Picea sitchensis | reverse complement strand
TGTAGGAATGGTAGGAAGATATCAGGATGCACCTAAATAGAGTCATTTGCAAGCTGTCAAAAGGATATTCAGGTATTTGAAAGAAAAAAATGACTTTTGGTTTGTGGTATCCTAGAAATCAAAATTTTCAGCTAACTACTTATTTAGATGTAGATTGGGAAAATTGTGTTGATGAGAGAAAAAGCACCAGTGGAGGAGAATTCTTCCTAGGTGACTCCCTAGTAGCCTGGCTTACTAAAAAGAAAGGTTACATTTCTTTATCAACCACAGAGGCAGAGTACATTGTTGCTGCTACCTGTTGCACTCAGGTATTATGGATTATTCAGACACTTACAGACTTGGAGGTAAAATACACTGCACCGATCCCAATTCATTGTGATAACACTAGTGCCATTAGTGTGTCTAAAAATCTTGTTTTCCACTCCAATACCAACCATATTCCCATAAAATATCATTTTCTGAGAGAGCAGGTCTCCAATCAAATTGTTCAGGTCCATTACATTCCAACCACAGAACAAATTGCAGACATTTTTACTAAACCTCTACCCAAGACACCATTTGAATATCTCAGACAGAAGCTGGGTGTTATCCCGTCTCACATGTAAGAGAGTCCATCCTGTTAGGTGGAGTCCTATATTGGTTGCATATCTGGTACCTCCTAAAATTAATGCAACATCTCAGGGGGAGTGTGTTTTATTTGACATTGATGTCAAAGGGGGAGAAAAGGAGTTGTCTAGATCGGATGCTACAGTTGGAAGTCCAAACATATTAGTGTAGTTGTTCAGGGTTTCCATCAATGCCAAAGGGGGATATTGTTGGAAGGTTTATAGTTGGGAGTAAGCTTGTCATTGATGGAAAGAACAGTGATGGAAAATATCAGCATGATCAACAACGCAGTGATAATGGAAGAGTAAAATCCATTTTAGAATTTCAGATACTGGGAGTTGAAGTGTCGAAACACTTCACCACCGAAGTAGTGAAATCACAAAGTGATGAAATCGCAAGGTGGACAAAATCACGAAGCGGCGAAATCGCAAAGGTGGACGAAATCGCGAAGCATCGAAATCGTGAAATTGTGAGAAGATTTGGGTCGTAGGATCTGGGGTATCTACGAAGGCTCAATAGCCCTTAGATATGGTGAATATGTAAGGTGGATAAGTCCAAGAGTCATCCAACTCCACAAAAATATGAAGGAATCTTGGCCGTCCATCGGGGATAGTCGTGGACCATTGATCAAGAGGACGTGTGGCAGAAGATCATCATGTCGCTGCCTGGAAAGTCAAAGGAACGGGGTTCCCTAACTTCTTGAATTCATGATATGAAAAATCGCGAAATAATCTCAACCATTAGATCGATGCCAAATATGGACCGTTGATCAGGCACAACGAAGGCTCATGGAGTTGCGAAGTCCCGATAAAATCTTGACCGTTGATCTAAGAGGGACGCGTGGCAGAAGATCATAGCATGTCAAAGCTCCATCTCAGAGTTTATCATATCGCAACTTGGAGTGACAAGAACCTTCATCACAGGAATTGCGAGATGCAAACTCATGATAAAATCTGGACCATTAGATCACCAAGGGTTTTGGACCGTTGATCTAAGATCCATCTTGGAGCTTCGCCTACCACGACTTGGAGTGACAAGAACCTCCATCTAAGGAACCATGAGATGCGAATTCAGGATAACATCTAGACTGTCAATTCACCAAGAACGTGGACCGTCGATCTAAGCTCCATCTCGGAGTTTCTCCTATCACGACTTGGAGTGACGAGAACCTCCATCTAAGGAATAACGAGATGCGAGATTGCGATAAGATCTGGTCTGTAGGATCTATGGAGATTTCAACCATCGATCAGACTCGATGAAGTTTATAAACTCACGAAATATGAAGTGCCTTTTTGGCACAACCTGTGGTCACCATCGTTGGTCACGAGAAGGGAAGGAGTCAGTTCAAATAAGCTCCATTTCGGGGTTTCGGGGATCGCGACTTGGAGAGTCGAGATGCCCCATCTCCAGATTCACGAAATGTGAAATCGAGAAAATTATTTATGCATAAGCGCATGGTCTCAGCCGGTGGTCACACCATCGAAGAGCTGAATAGAAGCGTACATGCAGACAAGATTCCTTTCAGTGTTTCAGGGATTGCGGCTTAGAAAGTCGAGAAACTTCACTGCGGAATTAACGAAAAGGCGAAATGTGAAATCATGAAAAGAACATTATGAACAAGCGCTTCGTCATAGCCATGGTTATATAAAGGAAGGAGCCAGCGCAAAAAATCTTTGTTTCGGAGTTTCAGAACTCGTGACATGGAGACTCAAGATGTCTCATCGCAGAATCTTCGAATTGTGAAAGTACGAAATGGGTAAATAACACAAGAAATCATCAGAGTTAATCCAACGATGGAGGTGAACATGAGCATGATCGGAGGGCTAATGTTATCCTCACAGTGTAATTTCTAGAAACCATTGATGGTTTCTACTAGAGGATGCGAAGAGACTTCTGTGTGATTTCCAGAGGAGCTGAAGAGTTACATGGAAACTGCCAGTGGAATGAAGACGATTCATGGAAGAAATTGACAGCTGGATGAGGGTTGGAGCTCGTAACTAAAATAGAAAGGATGAGCTGGAATGTAATAGAGAAGACGAAGAGTCTCAACTGCCAGAGAGAAAAAGGAATCTTGGCATAACACCTAGTGATTATAGACACAGGGGTTGAACTACCAGAGAAGCTAAAGAGTCGCGATGATGATCACTCAGAGCACTTGAGATGTGGAGGAGATTGGTGCGATATGAGCATGGAGAGGAATGGCGAATATTGTATGAAAAAGATGCACAGAAGCTATATATACATGGTACAGAGAAGAGATGTGTTTATTGTTGGAGTTGTTGTGGTTTCTATTGTTGAAGGTGATTCATGCGTAAAGGAGGAGGGAAGTGTAGCAGTTGAATTGAATAGAATAGGAACTGTGCAGTGAATGGACATGGCACACAGCGCATAAAAGGCAGAAGAATAGACAACACAAGTTAGGTGTGCAAGAAGGCAGTGAGGCAGACAGAGCAAGGAAATGCAGAAGAACAGTGATGAGACTGGTAAGCTATTATTGAACACTAAATCACTGTAATAGGTTTTAGTATTTCATATTCATAATCCAAGGTGCTACGGAGGTGCTAGGGAGGACTGTTGTCCTCATAGGTTCAAGTGGGTGCTTGAACACAGGGAGCTATAGATTCCTTCTAGTCGGTGCTAGAGAAACCAGGGAGTTGGTGCTTCCTTCTAGTTGGTGCTAGAGAAACCAGGGAGTTGGTGCTTCCTTCTAGTGGGTGCTAGAGAAAAACAGAGAGTTGGTGCTCTCAGAAAGTTGCATCTTGCAAAACATAGGTTGTAGCCTCACAATGAGTTGGTTCTCATATGTATGATAATGTAAAGAATGTAAATAATACTTATCATATAAAGAAGAAGAGGTTTTTACCTTATATGGGTTTCCTTGGGAAATATTTGTCTCTGTGTTTCTCATATATGTGACTGATGCTGAATGTGCTATTGTTTATTTCCCTTCATTATTGTGATCATCATTGAGTGCCTTATAAATATTTTAAAAGAAGCATAATTGTTTAAGCTCAGTGACAACTGATTCACCGCCCCCTCTCAGTTGTCCAACATAAGATGTCTGGGATGTGGTAGATCATGGTTATGTAAATCCGGTTGTACTAGATTCTAAGGGTGACAAACTATAATTCATCTTCAACGCTAAGGCTATGAATGCTATTCTGAGTGGGATTGTAGAAGCATAATTTGTAAATGTTATGCACTTAGAATCTGCCAAAGAAATGTGGGACAAAATCATTATTATTTATGAAGGTAATGAGAAGGTAAAGGGCGTCAAGCTTCAAACCTACAGAGTACAGTATGAAAAACTAAATATGAAAGAGGATGAAACTATTGGGAATTACTTTCTGAGAGTTGAAGAACTAGTATATTCACTAAAAGGAATTGGTGAAAAAATTAAGGAAGCCTTTTCAGTTCAGAAAATTTTGAGATCTTTGCCAGATAGGTTCAACCGAAAGGTCTCTGATATAGAATACCTTAATGATCTAAAATATTTTCCTTTTTATCAACTTCGAGGAACGTTGACTGCATATTAAATGAGGATAGTTAAAGATAAACCCACCTCTAGAGAAGCATCATTTAAAGAAGATAAGAATGAGGATTTTGAGCTTGATGAAATTGAATAAACATTTGTGTGAAGACTAAAGAAAGGATTAGGAAGGTACCAAGCCAAGTTGCCCTTCAAATGTTTTAAATTTGTAAAGATAGGTCACTTTTCATCTATGTGTCCGCACAAGAAGAAGGACCAGAACTATGAAGGTGAAGAGAAGTACAAATCCAAGAGATTTGGTAAAAGGAAAAGTTTATGTGTAAACAATGATGACTCTTCATGAGACACAGATAGTGAATCTTCTTGTGAACATAAGGTTAATGACTTTATGCTTATGTAAAAAGATAATTATGATAATTGAATAACAGGAAGTGATGTTAATGATGAAGAAGTTGTGGTTGACTTGGAAGGAGAACTGATCAGTGCCCTGGAAGAAATTGCTAGACTCAGATCTAGAAGAAAAATAAAAAACAATTGTTGATATAGTTCGAGAAAGACACTAAAAAACCTGATGAAGACGTTGCCTTGCTAAAAGTGGAATTAGAAGAGGCAAAGAAAATATAGGACATTCTGAAACAACAGTTATTAGAGAAAAAGGCAAGATGTGAATCCATAGGTAGTAAAAACCATAAAATAGATGGAGAAGTTTAAAGCATTGTATCTCCAAAATCTTCCAAGCATTTAAGCCTCAGCAAAACTAAATGAAATTATGAGAAAACACATATCTCCTTTGTTGAAGACTAGTTTAGGTTATGTAAGTGGTTCAAGCAACAAAGAGCCAGTAAAGATGATCAAGTTCCAAGTCAGCAGGCAATCAGACCATGTGAGTATTATGCCACCAAAACATAATAAAGGCAAGATGGCCCTTGATAAAAGACAAATATATTAGAAGATGGAGAAACAAATGCCAATAACAAGGTCATCTTTGAGGTACCAAAATTTCTTCCATGGTTACTGTTTTTACTGCTCTAATTTTGGTCATAAGATTGCAAATTGTCAAATTAAGTTTAGAGACATGCAACTGAGGAGGTCAAGAAATAAACAATATTTGCAACATAGAACTAAGTATTCAATGAGTAGACAACGTAGCACCAATCACTTTGACCTATTGAACAATGAGCTTGAATGTTATAACTGTCGTAACCTCAGCCACAAAGCTACAAACTTCCATCTGAAGAACTACAAGGAAGATCCAAGGATAAAACCCTTAGCTAGAAATGCCAACACATGGAAAAAGAAAGACAGTGAAAAAAGTGGTCTAGTACTTTCAGCTCAAAAAAAAAAAGACCCCTAGTATATAGACAGTGAATGTTCCAAGAACATGACTGGATACAAGGATAAGTTTTTGTCTATAAGTAAAAGAAAAAGAAGAAATATAACCTTTGGAAATGATGAACCAGGTAAAATCAAGGGTAAAGGGATGGTGAGTTTTAGTAATGGTAAAGGAAAAGCCCAGGGTGTTCTTCTTGTAGATGGGCTGAAATATAATTTTCTTGGTGTAAGTCAAATGTGTGACAGAGGATGTGAATTGAGGTTCACTTCCAAATATTGTAAGATAAAGTCTGTAAACTCAGGACAAGTGGTGGCTAAAGGCATAAGGACATATAATAATGTATATGTGCTGAAAGAATATAGAGAAGAGTGTCATCTAAGAAAACATGATGAAATTTGGTTATAGCATAAGAGACTTGGACATATAAACTTTGACCACTTAATCGAGCTCAAAAATCTTGAGGCAATAAAAGATCTTCCAAGAATATCAAATCCACAAGATTTTTTGTGTAAACCCCGCCAAGAAGGAAAGCTAACCAGGACACAGTTTAAATCCAAGATCTCTACTTCAAAAGAGAAACCACTACAATTAGTTCATATGGATTTATGTTGATCATTGATGATTACTCTAGACTCACTTGGGTTGCTTTTATCAAAGAAAAAGCTGAAGCATTTGAGAAATTTAAAATATTTAAGGCTTTAACTGGGAATCAAACAGGCAACGGGTTAAAGGCAGTAAGATCAGACAGAGGAGGAGAATATATGTCAAGTGATTTCAAGGAATTATGTGATAAACATGGGATTAAGAGAGAATACACAATCCTAGGATCTCCACAACAAAATGGAGTAGTTGAGAGTCAAAACATAACAGTTCAGCAAATGGTTAGGTCAATGATGCATGCGAATAACATTAGTCAAAATTATTGGGTAGAATAAATACACACAATAGTCCATATTCTTAACAAAGCCCACCTCAGACTACATAGTGACAAGACAACTTATGAATTGTGGTATGGAAGACCTGCTTCAATCAAACACTTCAAAGTCTTTGGGAGTAAGTGCTACATAAATAATAATAATGAAAACCTTGGCATGTATGATTACAAGGTTGATGAAGGCATATTCTTAGGATATGCTACCAATAGTAAGGATATATATAATTTAATAAAATATTTCATAAATTAGTTGATTGCATTGATTTAAAGGTTGATGAAGGAGTCCTAGTAAGAGAGGTGAGTAATATTGAGTCTACTATAGAGGATATAGTTGAAACTGAAGATGAACACGTCCAAGAATCATAAGGAGAAGACTCTGAGTCAAATGAAGATACAAATAATCAGGTAGACTCAAGCAAGAAGATAAAAACAAAACCACCTCTCAGAATTGTTAGAAAGAATCATCTTGAAGATCAGAGAATTAGTGATATGAATAAAGGAGTTCAAACAAGAAGGAAATTGATTAATGTCTCAGAACAATCTCATATTGTCTTTCTGTCTTTTCCTGAACCTAAAGACTTTATTGCAGCCAACGAAGATGACCATTGGGTTAAACCCATGAATGATGAACTTGACCAGATTGAGAAAAATAATACTTGGGAGATGGTTCCTAGACCTGAAGGTAAAAATGTCATAGGTCCCAAATGGGTCTTTAAGAATGAATTGAATGAGTAGGATACAAACAGAGTTGTTCAGCTGAATTATATTCCTTCCACAAAATAGATAGCTGATATCTTTACTAAAATCCTATCCAAGACACAATTTGAATATCTTCGTCAGAATCTAGGTGTCATCTCTTCTCTCACCTAAGAGAGTCCATCCTGTCAGGGGGAGTTTGTGTTGGTTGAATATCTGATACCTCCAAAAAGTACTGCAACAACTCAGGGGGAACATGTTTTGTTTGACATTGATGTTAAAGGGGGAGAAATGGTGTGTTCTGGATGCTATAGTTGAAGGTCTAAGTAGAACAGTGCAGTCTTTCAGGGTTGTCATCAATGCCAAAGGGGGAGATTGTTGGAATGTTTATAGGCAGAGTGTGCTTGTCATTGATGGAAAGAACAACAATGACAATGGTATGTTCACAGGAAAGAACAACAACAATGATGGAAAACAGGAAATCAACGATGATAGCAAGGAGAATTGTTATCTATAAGCTCAGGAGGAGAAGCGAATAGTATGCAAATATCAAAGGTCATAAGAGATGGAATGGTGGATCTCAGAAGAATCATTGGAGGATTAGTCAACAATCATATCAATTCAATATCATTGATGCCTAATCGCCATATCAACGGTAGGGTTGAATTGCGGAGAGTGAAAGAAGAATTAAACGAATTGTTGGTTACAATCCTGCAATCGATCTAGATCGTGAGATATCAGAAACCCAAATATCGAAGATTGTGGTTGATCTAACAAATGATCATATTAAGTCATATTCATTCATGACCATCAGATGCACAATCGCCAGATGGAAGGGATAGATTACGGATGTCGAAAGCTGAATTAAATATTGTGCTATTTCCAATCCTGCAATTAGTGAGGACCGCCAGATCTTGTAGCCTCGAATATCGACGATTGTGGTTGAATCACCAACAACGCAAAAATTCAAATTGTGGAGTTTTGGTGACAATTTAAATCACTCAAAAGTTGTGTTTCGACAACCATCCTTGATCGTATATGTTCTTCAAGAGTTTTCATAAATGTTGGATCATTTTAAAGTGGAAGGATAGGATAAGTGGGGCTAAAGGGTTGAGAATTTGATTATCAAAATATTCTTTAGTTGTCGGATCAAAACCGAATTCCCGTCTATCGTCGGATCATTTTAAATTTGAAGGATAGGATAAGCAGGGATAAAGGGTTGAGAATTAGATTATCCAAATACCTGTCAACCATTGGATCAAACCCAAATTCTCATTAGCCGTTAGATCATTTTCGAGTGGAAGGATAGGATAAGTGAGGTAAGATCTGAGATCTCATTTATGAGAATTTATGTCAGCCTTTGGATCATTCTAAGTGGAAGGACATGGTAAGCTAGAAGAGCTGCATCACAGACAGATCGAGTCGTTGATCTAAAATCCTGATCAAACGAACATCATTCACTTCGGGTATAAATATGTGAGGTGGTTACTCTCTAGAAAAATATCACTTCAAGAATTCAGTTTGAGATTTGAAATTCTCGAAGCTCGAAGACCCATAGATCTGAAATACATTCTCAATTGTTGGATCATACGAAGTAAAAATCAGTCGTCAGATCATTTGATGAAGATATCAAGCATGAGATTGTCCAAAGCAAATCTAGGTTGTCTGATCCATAGCGTCAGATTGAGTGTTGAAATTCCCGAATCCTGGAGACTCGGAGAGCCGAAATACATTCTTGACCATCGGATCATCCGAATTAAATCTAAGTCTTCAAATTGTCTGAAGAAGATCTCAAGTGTTGGATCATCAGAAGTGAATCTAGGTCTTCTGATCTAGAGCGTAAGTTTGAGATTTGAGATTTCAAAGAGTCCGAAGACCTGAAGGAGATCTTGACTGTTGATCGAGAAAGGGGCCACATAACCATTGATCTCGTTGAAAGGTCAAATTCTCTAAGTGGAAGAAGAGCCATTGATTGAGAAGGAAATGTGTCCTAGGATCATCGACTCTGGAAGATTGGCATACAAAGGAAATATGGGTTTGATATTTTAAATTCCCGAAGCTCGGATCACGAAATAAATCACAATTGTCGATTTAGGGAGGTTAGATCTGATCCACAGATCATGAAAGGATGGATATGAACCATCTATTCAGGAGCACTATCAAGATCATGATATCGAAGGTCCTATTGCATTGTGGGGTCATAAAATGCTTGGATCTTAATTTTTCATGAGCGGGCCGCAATTGTAACAACGGTTTTGGAGAAAGGGTACGTGGTAGTTGGAGGTGGATTGTAGGGAGAAAAGAAGTTGATCCCAAACCACTCTTGAATGTGCTCACAATCATTCTCTTAAGAAAGTACATAGCCCAAGGTCACATGTGACATGGAGCTAAAGCAAAGAGAGATAGCGCTCACAATCGCATGGTCACATGAGATCATTTCCCAAGGTCATATTGAGAAACGGAGCTAGCGCTCACTAGACTGAGATCGAGAAGAACCTTTCGAATAGGTGTTTGGTCACTGCCGGTGGTCACATGAAGTAAGGGGCTTAGAATCCAAATAATCCAAAAATAACTGACTGTAGTTACCAGAGATGACAAAGAATTGCAACTGTCAGAGAAGCCAAAATAATCTCAGGATAATGCCCACTAGTGATGAACAAGTTGAGGATAACTGCCAGAGAAGCCAATGAATATTGGGATAATGGCCACTAATGATGAACGGATTTAGAATAACCGCCAGAGAAGATGAAGAGTTTGAATGATGATCAGACAAAATACTAGGTGTGTGAAACACATGCATAACAGAGATGAGTGTATTCCTGAGTCCATGGTGAAGTGAGTGGGTGTGCAGGAGCTGAAGTGTATGAAAGAGGCATAGCACATAGAATGGAAAGGGTGCATAGAGAATAAAGCACAGAATAAATACATAGAATGTATATTCATATCTGAGAGAGGAAGAGAAATCTGAGGGGCTCATGCAGAGACAAAGATGAAGAACAAAAATCTCAAGAAGATGTGAGCGAGAAGACACTGATGCAAGAAGAGAAGAGCAGTGTAGTAGAACAACGATGAGACTAGTAAGCCATTGTTAAATAATGTATCACTATATAAATTATTCAAGCAAAGATTTATAATTAGGGTGGTAGGGTGGTGCTAGGGAGGACTGTTGTCCTCAGAATTTCAAGTGGGTGCTTGAACACAGGGATTTGTAGCTTCCATCTGGTTGCATCCAGAAAAACCAGGGTGGTAGGGTGGTGCAAGGGAGAACCATTTTTCTCTGTTATATAGGTTGGTGCCTATGTGACTGGAAGTTGATGCTTCCATCCAGTTGGTGCTGGAACACAAAGGGAGTTGGTGCTTCTTTCTAGTGGGTGCTAGAGAAACCAGAGAGTTGGTGCTCTCAGTAAGTTGTCGCTTGTAAAGAAGAGGTGGTAGCCTCAAAAGGAGTTGGTGCTCATTGTAAGTTTTAAACCTACGAAGTAAAGCAATGCATATAGATTCTTAAGAAATACAGAAATTAATCAATGGCTCATACACAGAGTACACAGAGATTTTTACCGGAAACCCTCAACCAGGAAAACCTTTCTTATTTTCATTATATCGAATTTCACCATTCACTATACAATATATACAATGTTTTTAGGTATTCCGTAGATACCAAAACCCTAATCCCTTAATCCGGGATTAATTTACAAATCAGCTAAAAATAGCAAAATTCGCTAAAAATAGCAAAAACCGCCCAAGGTGAAGGGATCGTCAGACACAGTTGTCGTATCTGACGCACCCACACACACACACATGAAAAGAATATAACACATACCCAACATTCTCCCACTTGTTGTTTTCTTTGTATCCAGGGGTCCAGGGGATTATATAGTCAACAATCTAGGGCAGCAATGCCCATTGTTACTCTACACCAAGAGAACTTTTCTGTGCTCACAGACTTTGTCAATGAATCTGCAGCATTCTTCAAAGTGTCAACCTTTTCCAGAAA
>SNQJ01S0111531.1:9949-30063 GCA_010110895.2 Picea sitchensis | reverse complement strand
CTATGCATTTTCATCAAGGACAATACATATTATATTACATCAATCATCAATCAATCAATCCTTTGACATCAATCAATCACTTGACATCAATCAATGACATCAATCAATCAAACCATTGGCATCAATGACAACATGATCCAACACTAACTTACATAACCAGCTCAATGTAATGGCTATCGTAAGTCTAATCTGAGGGATCACATTTAATGCTCCTCATTAATTACCAAGTAAGTAATAAATGCACATTAAATACTTTTGGGTCCCATAACTTAAAATCACTTTAAGTTATAAAGTACATTCACTTTATAAAAGCACTTTATTTAAAAAGTCAATTTATAATTAAAACATGTATAGGAAACATGACTTTATGTCCCCCCCATGACAAAACAAAAAAACATGAATGAGGACATCCCTTGTTAAATTAAAACATCGACTTTACCGGTCCATTTCCTCAAAGATAAATAAGAACATGTGTGGAATATATTATCACTGCAGTCAAATATGTGACTAAGTGGGCAGAAGTAGAACCAATCGAAACATGCACTAAAGACGTCACAACGAAATTTATTTATGAGAACATAATCACAAAATTTTTATGTCCACTAACACTAATCAGTGACCAAGGAACACATTTTGTAAACAAGACGATCCAAGTCTTACTAAATAAATTTCTCATTGATCACAGAAGAACAATAACATACTATCCCAAAGAAAATGGTGTTGTTGAAGAATTTAATAAGACACTACATAAAGGACTCACTAAAATCTGCGGCATCGACAAGAACGAATGAAATGAAAAAATTCATGCACTCTTACGGGTATACATATATTCTTATAAGCAATAGACTAGAAATAATCCATTTAAATTTGTCTATGGACAAGAAGCTATGATCCCACTTCACTTATGGGCCAACTCAGACATAGTAGAAATTGTTGCTAAAGTTGACCAAGACAGAAGCAGGCAAGATCGTCTTTACCAATTGAATAAACTAGAAGAAGGAAGATTAATATCAATGCACCACCAAGAAGTTAAAAAAAAACAACAGAAAACATGACATGATTTTCATCTAAAAAATAAGGAGATGGAAAATGGAGACCTAGTTCTACTATACAAAAATCGAATCAAAGGAAAACCCAAGAAGCTAGAGACAACATGGCTTGATCCTTTTGTTATAGAAGATATTTGACCGATGGGCATAGTTCAACTTCGAACTTTGTTGGGGCATCCATTTAAAAAAATAATAATGGTTCCCGATTAAAGAAGCATAATACATAAAGATGAGGAACCTTGTTGGCAAAGTCTATAGAAAGTAATGCCAACATGGACCGACCAGAACTAGAAATATAAGTCTAGTCGAAGTAAAAAAAAAAATGTGTAGATTAATAATAATATCAATAAATACATCATGTTTATGTTAATAAACTAAAATTTAGTTATAAATAATTCATGTATAACTTTCAGATAAAATAAATTGTTATAGAAAAATCTAAGTATTAAAGAAGTTTCAAAGATTGGAAGAAAAAGTAAAGGAAAAGTAGAATGGAGAGAGAAAGAAGCCCCTGGTTAAGCCACAAAGAAAGTGGATGAAGACGATATTGAAACATGACTCCATCTCCATACTTACGACAAAGCCTCATCAAGTGATAGCCGATTGATCGAGGCACATCCATATCAAGTGAGTGAGGTTCAAGTGAATGAAGCCATCAGAGGGGACTTCTATACAAACGAATGAAGTAATTATCAAGAACATCAACTAATAAGAACCGAAAATAGGAAACCCAACGATACAAAATCAACAGTCGATCTAACCACGTATTGATCATGGATCAACATAGGAGATTTAGTTGATTGAGCAAGAGAAAAAATCAACCACAAAAATTTTGACTCCGAGAAGGACAATACAATTAAGACGCGATAAGAAAGGATCGATAGACATGAAAATAACATTAATGCTCTACGCGACGCATAATACCACTGTGCAGCCACCAATATAACTTTGGGTTGAATCGACACGTACGAAATCCACGTGGAAATTGTTACAAATAATTCTTGACGGGACCTGCATGCATGTCAACTAAGCACTACACTAGACCTCCCCTCATACAAGTCGAACATACCACCAACAGTTATGACAGAGGAGTCCGAATTTAAGGAAAAATTGGCCAAATTTAATTCAAATCTCCCTCTCACTCCTATAAATTTGGAGGACACATGTGACTTTGCGTCATTGTTATTTTCTCCTCTGAAGTAGAGTATAGAGTCGACCGAGCGACCGAGCGAACATGCAACTTCATGCGACTTGTTGAATATTGTCAAACTGGACTTATATATTATGAGAATGAGAGGACAAGTCTATGAGATACTGGAAGGATCAATACCAAGAGAAAGGTTTGACAAAACAACCGCAACACTGTTGCAAATTCAGATGCAAAATATCTGACATTCATGACTGGAGGAGATGGATTAGAGAAAGCAATGGAAAATTTTAATAGAATGGGGGTTGGAGGATGGTTGTTGGAAGCCTAAGACAAAATTACTATCAAAATCATGAATCGGACACCTCCTATGAGTACCACAAGTTCCCGATTTCGGGTGATGGAAGGAAGAAGTAGTAAAGTTTATTGTCATCCGGTATCACAATGGATATATCTGGCTCGACAATCCAATAGAAATAACATGTGGGATTATTCATAGAATCACTAACATTCCAAATATGGGGTTCATGGTCTCGAAAAATTCAAATGCAAATGCTTGGATGCAAATTTTGATCGGGTCAACAAAAACAAAAAAATCCAAAGGGTTATTTATCAACAAGATCCATGACTTTCACGCACTATGGACTGCAATAATTGTATCATTATGTTTTACACCATTTTTTCAAGATTCCAATGTCAAAATGACCATGGTAGAGGCAATTGACCAAATCTTTAAAAAGACAGAAATCTTCAACTGGTCTGAATACATGGCCGACATCATCCAGACTAACTGCAAGTATTGCCAAGAAGCAGGTAAAGCCATCAAATTCCCTTATTTATTAATATGGATAGAAATGGAGCAATATAGTCCAGTAGATGAACCTGTGTTCACAATTAGGAAGGTTCCAGTAATGGAAAAATATAGAATTTTCATAGTAGAGCAGGAAGGTGCCTCCCATTTTCTACCTCCATAAGAAATGTTTCGACTATGGGTCAGTAACTTAACAGATATATTGCATAGATGGTGTGTCGAGAAACTGATTCATCAGGCCCTTCCAACACCATGTCATATTCATTTATAACTCGACTACACCAAAATTTGGTGTGGATTGGAATTGAACCTGAAACCGAAGAAGTTACATTATCAGCCAACAATAGAGGAAATATTCACTGAATTGGAAAGATAGAAAGACCAGGAGATATAAATTCCTCCTGAAGTTAACCAACCAGGACTACCTTTGGTATTCCCCCTTATCGACACAAAATAGGAGGAAAGAGAATTTGAATTATATGCAGTACCCTTTGTTGAAGACTTAGAAGCATTGGAAATAGTTCATGCATGACCTTCACCCAAAAAAAGAAAGCAACCTACGAAAAAATATAAAGGGAAAAAGGTAGTCGAAGTCGAAGAAATATCTTAAGACACAGAAGAGATTTGGTAGGAGACTTTTCAATCGACTAGAGGTATTGATTTTAATGACCCCTTCATTCAAGAAAAGATGACTAGTATCACCAACAAAATTGCTGAAAAAATTCAGAAGATAGAGAGGAGAACCCGACAAGAGACTGGTATGATGAAGAATATTTCAAGCTCGTCAGTCAGACCTTGAATGAAGGAATCTATGGAGAAATATAAAGTACAAAAAAATCAAGTCAAACAAATAAAAAATACACTCCAATAGGTTGAAACAAGGGGAGTAAGGAGGCATAAGATATACAAAATATTGACCATTGTGGAAACCCCAAAAAAGGTCACAAAGACCCGGTCAGAATTAGAATTCAAGATGAAGCTGACACTAGGAAAAATGAGAGCGACTAACCCAATAATTGACTTGACAAGATAATCCCCACCAGTTGAGCCAATAGCCATAGTTGAGGAATGGCCTTCAAAGAAGAATAAGAGACAACTTGTAATTGTTAAGTCATTAGAAGAAACTGATTCTGACCAACCATCTACGTTGGTCGACGAGGAGATCAAAATCGATAGGCCAAAGCAACATGATTTGGTCAAAGGAATACCAATCCATTCGACTCATCCAGTTGAAATTGTACATCGACATGATGCATTCGATCAAATACCAATCCAGTTGGTCCATCCATTTGAAGATATACAACAATCGATCGGTCATCAGGAAGTCGACCTCTAGGAAATCAACACCCAATATGTTAATATACCTTAATCAGGACCAGTAGAAATTATGATCGATGTATCAATAGAAGAAGAACAAATAAAGAAACAAGATATCTTGTAAGAAAAAAAATAGTAGGAACATAGAGAGGAATCCTTCCAATAAAATGCTCTGACTAAGGATACAGTACAAGGTTCGATGCAGGCTCAGTAGTCTCTCTTGCAAAAAGAAACATAGTAGACATAACATAAGGAAACAAAAGTAGGGGAATAAGTCAATCATATTCACTTACCTGCACAACAAACAACACATGATAAAGATAAATACCGGGGGACAATAAAAACATCATAAAATAGTAAGAAAAATAAACCCACGAAAATGATCTTTAAATTGACCCAACCATCCAGCCCATCCAGATCAATTGGTGAAACTACACTTGACCTAACATCAATATCCAACCAACGCCTCTTCAACTTACATCAAGTCATCTCAAAATAATCAACAAAGAGGTGGAAAAAAGTTATTAAAAAAGGAAGTCATGTCTCAAAAATAAAGGAAGATCAAAGGAAAATGCTACAAGAATGAAGAGAGAAGGTCATAAATCATATAGGAATAAAGTAGCGGTCAGAAATGGAGATCCCCTTGGCAGTTTTTAAAGACTTTGTCGAAATGATGATCAAAGATAATACATAAAACCAACAACAAGTCGAACTTATCCAAAAGGAAAAGGAAGATATACAACAACAATACCGCATATCAATGACTGATAATCAAAAAATCCAAGAACATACAACCACAATCATGGTGACATAATACAACAATCTTAAAGGACCCCGAAAAAATGTGGAAGAATTCATCAAGATATAATGCTAAATTCGGTGGTAATTAACTGACCAACCTACTTTGCAACTACATTTAGCAAGTGTAGAATACAAAAAGATGCGGTCAAAAAAATAGAAAAGACCAAAAATATGACGACCGACATCAAGATCAAAGAGGACCTCACAAGTTAGTTAGTGAAAGAAAAAGTAGTAGAGTCATAGCTCTCACAACAAGAAGAAGAATGGAAGAAGGAAGGGAACAATGTACATTTTGAAACCGACAACGCAGTAATTCGCCTCACGCAACTCAGAGAAAATATTCAAGAGATAGAGAAATAGATTGACCCAAAATTGGCCACAGTACATCAAGCAAAAATAACAGAAAAAGTAAACTTACTTGGACAGATAAAGAAAATAGGCCTATAAGCACACTAGTTGATCAATGCATGGCATGACTTCACCCAACATATGCAACATTCAACTCCCAATATCCTACAGACTTCCTTCAAAGCCAGTATAGAAAGCATACCAAAGGACATAGTTGAATCGACTAGCGATAGAGATTTCAGCGTAGCGAGATAGTAGAATATGGCTCCATAATCCTATCAAGCACCAAAATTTTTTGGCTATAATTCCTCTTCTTTCTCTCCTTCTATCATTTTGTAAACAGTCAATGTAAAAAGAAAGTTCTATTATACTCCCCCTCTTGCTCGGGACGAGCAAGGAATTGAGGTGGGGGGACATGTTGTAGGGGCTAGTCGAATCTGTCAACTAGACCCGACAGTCGACTAAGATTTAGTCGATGGACTGTTTAATTCGTAAGTATAATTCGATTGAGGGTTTTTTTAATCAACCGACCCAGACAATTAAGTAGTTACAACTGCCCGATAATTGAATATGTAGGTATAAATAGACAAGCATGTATTAGAGAAGATGTATACATTGTGTTGTATTGACTCATCTATCTAATAAAGTGTTGTTCTTTGGGATTCCAATACTTTGTGTATGTCTTTGTCTATATGTATGTATATGTTATTCTATTATTTCTTGGGTACTGAAGTACTAGTAACACTCCCCTACTTTTCCCTAGATTACAACAATGTTAAAACCTAGATGCTTGGAATCAAAAAATATGTTTAGTTACATAGCTACTCATCTAACCTAGAATCCAGGATTTCCATATACCATTTACATGGAAAAGATTCTATGTGGTGGGATTAGCTAAATCAATTCAAGCACATTGATGAGAAAATAATTTCTTGGAAGCAATTCAAGAAATACTTCCAGTATCAGTATCTTTCAAAGAAGTATTATGAAAATAAGATGTAGGATTTATTCAAACTCAAGTTGGGAAGCATGACCATGGAAGAATATGAAAATAAATTCTTGGATTTGATTAGGTATGTGGAATTTATCAAATATGAAAAGGTGAAAATGAAGAGGTTTCTAAGTGGATTTCCATCTTTCTACAAAGACAAAATTCAATTTTATGAACCTAGGACTTTGGAAAATACCATTAGAAAGGCCTAGTACCTATATGAACCAGGAAAAGGTAGAGAAATTTTTCATAAGTCTTGGAAGAATAGGAAGAAGGAGAAATCATATCAGAGAAGGAAGGGATTCAAACCTCCTTTCAATAGAAATAGTCCTAATACATATCAAAAAAAAAATCCTTCTAAGAATGAATCCAAGATGGAAGCTCCTTGGGAAAAAGGGGAAGGCTACCACTTAAATGTTGAGGATGTAAATAATATCACATGTACAAAGGTTTTCCTCACAAAGAAGAAAAAATGAGGACATTGCAAAACATTCAGGATGCTACTATAGTGGAAGACATGGGCAATAATATTCCAAGGATATATGTATCCCTAGATTATCAACAGGAAGAGAAAAGATCATAAATCACCCTTTTGTTATTTTAATTGTTTACGGAGAAATCCATAGTTACATTGATCCTAAAGTAGTGGATAGATTTCATTTATTGAAATATCATGCACTAGTAAACTGGACCCATTTTTCAACAATTTATAGGCGCATGTTCGTTGCCACAATGTCTTAAGTACAACGAAATATACAATTAGTTTTTCATCGTGTCACCTCGCAATTATGATGATCACTCTTTCGTCGCAATACATATGAACACATTTGTCGTACCATCGACCGATATGAGTCCCAAATCTAGGTTGTTCTCATCGTTGGTCCGTCGTAGGAGTGACTAACCTACAATGAATGTGCCCCATTAGTTCATCTCAAAAATCCATGTTGTCATTACTAGTACATTAGAAGATCGATGAATGTATATCATAAGAGCAAAAAATCATCAATGAATGTGCCCCATCGGTTTGTCACAACTCCATCATGTTTTTCGTCTCCCTTCCATCGTAAGAGTGAAAAATCATCGATGAATGTTCCAAAAAATATCACCAAGATCCTGTCAAAATATCGACAGGGTATCAGCGTACAAGTTGTATTTCCGACGGTTAATGGGTGAGGAAGAAAACATTACGCTAGTATTTACAAAAAGTATGTTATATTTTGATCTTAAAAATAAAATAAATATTGCTAAAAATAATAAAAGTGATATGCAAATCATTACTTGGCACAAGAAGAGGAAAGGAAAATCGGTTCTCCTTTGGCAAGTTCTATCACATAATTCCATAATCAGGAAGCTTTTATTGAACACCCTTGGTTACTAAAGGCAACATGAAAACAAGTAAATGGGGAGGGAAAATGGTGCATAGGTAAACATGAGAAATTTTAAAATACATCATGGTTAACAAATGAAGGAGGGTTTATGGTAGCTTGGATTTAGTGATGTTAACACATTTGGACAAATTCACAATAGAGGACAATCCTTCATTTTCATGAATATAGAGTAATCCCCACTTCAAATTATTCTGACCAGATTCCGATCACTTGTGAGAAATCCCTTTCTTTCCAAGCATTTCATTGTTTTGTCCTTAATTTATATTCAAAAACAATTTGGTTTCTAATAAAAAAGAGACTCATAAGAATGTCATTTTTTTTATCAATTTGACAAGGGAACAAAATTAACTTGGTAAAAAAATAGTGATTAGAACTAAGAATCACATGGTCTCTGGAAAATATTTGTTGTAGTTCTCAGAATTGGAAAAATCAATACCATGGAAAAAAGATGAATTTGGTTGATCCATGCAAACAAAACAAAAGTATTTTTCATGTGCACACTAGGGTTTAAGTAGATTCTACTAGCCAAGGTTAAGATAGATTCTTCTAAAATCAATTGGTAGAAAAAGCTTAATATTTTCTATTACCTTTTTCTTGTTATATACATACTTTGCACCGCTTTTTATGCATGTGTGTTGTAAGATAGGCAAACTTGAAGTATTTTAAAAAAGAATTACTTTGACATTGAACTAGTGTTGAAGGGAATTTAGATAAGGGTTACTCATATCCCTCAACAAAGGATTGGGAATTTATTGATAGAGTAGAGGAAAATATTAGTCTTGTTTCCTTATCTAGTACTAATGCAAACATTGAAATATTCAACGGAAGGATAGAGAAATACCTATGAATATATTTTAGGTCCTTTGGCTTGTTTTTTGAACAAGAGGAATAGGTTTCAACGTTAGAAATCCTTGGGCATATGTACACATGCAAACAACAACACCTTTACTCTTGCTTTGGAGAATTCTATTCTCCAAATTGAATTCAACTTGCATGCAAGTATTTAATGAAAACATGAATACAATTTTATGAATTGGACTACAAAAATAAACCATGAGCATACATGAATTCATATAACACCAAATTGGGGGTGGAAAAATAAGAGAGATATGCATTTTGTTGGCTCTATGATAGACCTAAGGTCTACAAAAGATGTCCAACACAAAATCGATGTAGTCTAACGCACGGACCAATAGAAATAACAATAAGCACAATAAATACAATAATAGATAGATAGTTCAGATACATCACAAACACATATACATGAGAAAAATTGCTCTGAATTAGCAGATCAAGCATTACATAACAAATCCTTCATATAAATCATAAAAAATAATAAGTCCCACGTAAAATCCAACAACAACTAACTCAAATAACTAACAACCTCTAATCAAACACATTACAATCCTCAGACACACACACACATGGAACTGAGGTGGTTACAAAGGATTCTAGAATGTACTAGGGAATTTTCCAGTTTTAACCCACTCATACAAAAGGGTCTATGCATTTAGAAGCAAGTGTAGAGGGTTCGAGAGATTGGGTGAAAAGGATGTCTAAGTCGTCTCCTTGGACTCTTCATACTCAATATTTTTTGTGTACTCATGCTTCCATAATTCTGGTCATCTACAGTTTCATATTCTACTAAACTCGTCTCTACACCTATATTTAGACAAAACTAGGCCACGACACATTTCATAAATAAAAAAAGTTACAACAGGTAGTTATATCAATTTTCGTTGAAGGTGACTTGTTTCCGAGCCTAGGTCTATCCCTCCCTAATCTCCTTCAACCTCAATCTCTCACCAAGGGTTTAGACTATTTCCCAAGGAGATCCATGAAGAAATGATATAAACAACCCTAGGCAACTTACACCTACAACTTGTAGAGAAATTATGAACTTATCGAGGTCAAAAGATTCACACTCAAAACATTTCTTATAGCCTCTTCCAAAGGTATTCCAAGCTGATATTTTCCAACCTCAACTCCTCAAATTTTACTAGGAAAAGGTGGTTAAGTTTGGTTGGGGACTTGATCCAAGACATACAAGTGTTTAAATCCCATGTATCTTACTTGGGTCTTGTATTTTATGTACATTTTATATATTTTATGGTACACTTTGTAGGTGATTGTTTGTTGCAATCTTCCATGATGCGAGTACCCATGGGTTTCTTCAAGGAAAAATGAGAGTGCTCATGGTTTGCCTCAAAAGTGGAGGATAAACATATGGAAAACTTGTATAAACAATAGCTAAGATATCTCAAAATCATGTTTGTTAATGCAAGGAAAGTGTGTATCTGGCTTAAGATCAATTTGGAAATACTAATGACCAAATTAGTAGTGTAACATAAGGCCCCTAATATGTGATGTCACAAGGGCAGTTGATGGTCAAAATGCATTATCAATTAGAGAGAATATTTTTTAGAGAACAAAAGAGAAGTCCAATAGTCCCAAGATCATAAAATCAACTACAAACATAAGACAAGGTATTAGAGAGACAAGTTTTTATAGAAAAAAGGAGAGGTCCAATAGTCCCAAGATCATAAAATCACCTACAAACATAAGGCAAGGTATCAAAAAACTCTCTTCCCAAAGATAGGAATACCCATGCTTAGATGGAAAATACAATTATTACTACCAAATAAAGTACATTGTAAATCCATGAGATATATAAACCAGATAATCATGGCCATGAATAAATACATAGGGGATCCTTGCAAAATGTAATATCATAGCCATGGATAGATAAACAAAGGATCTATTTCTAAGTGTACATCTAGAGGACAACTTAGACTATAGTGTAGACAAATCCTCTATGTTAGGATTTAGCCCTTGGTAATTATGTGAAATGTATAGTACCTCAAATCATAAGACTATTTATGCAGAGGAAAATTACAGCTACAACCAATCACACACATTTAAGAAACCTGAGTAGTTAGTTTCATGGCATATTGACGTGTATGGTTAAAAATATTAACATGTTCAAAAGTTTGAAATGCAACTTAAATGAACTGATTTGGGGAAATAAATAAACTCAAGTAATCTATCAGGAAATCATATATCCAACCCTTACGATATTTATTTTTATTTAGTCTAGTGCTCCAAATTAAATCATGAATCTTCTAAATAAAAAATCAATAATACACGTAATTTTGTCATCAAAATAATAATTTCATCTAATGCATACATAACAATTGTATTTGAATGCATAATGAAAGAAAAATATAGGCTAAAAAATAAGTTTATTATTTCCAAATGTTGTACATGTTGAAATAGAAAAAAAAAAAATATACACCAGATACATATTAATATTAGATAAACAGAGTTTTCCTTACTACTTTTTCTTTTTGGCATTATCCTACTTTATACTCAAAACCATGTCCATAGTTGTCTTTCGATGCTCTCTTGTTTGTGAATGTTTTTCTAGTCCTTCAATGGTATAGCAGTCAATTTGACATATTCGACACCACCCAATGCTTCCCGGTTTCCTCTCCTTTTGAGATCCATAGGATCAATATCATTTGGAATTTGACCTTGCTTATCACAAAAATTAAACCAAGATAGTAATGAAAACATGAACACGTACATAGAAATCCAAAAAAATAAATAATAGAGTATGCTCCAAAATATAACACATAAATTAGTCATAACAAAATTAAATGATTACCATTTGGTGAAATCCACCTTCACCAGGAAAGCCTTTCATAGGAACACTGGTACCAAAGTTGGCACCTGACTCACCAATCATCATGTGAAATTCTAATGGCCCAAGTCCACCTTGGGATGGACCAAAGGAATGAAAAGGTGTCATCATGTTTCAAACACCCATTGGATGATGTCTCGGATGGAAGGTATTATGCATTGTGCTAGAATGAAAGCCAAGAGATTTATTTCTTTTTTCATCAAAGATAGGTGGATTTCGACTAAAATATTCTATAGGGTGTGAAAGGAAATAAGGTCCTCCAAATCCATATCCAAAACCTATTGTTGGACCACCCATTGGACCACCTGTTGGAACAATATTTTCTCTACCTGATGATGGGCCCATGTAATATTTCCCTGGACTTCTTAGTGGAGCCAGAGGATCCACTCTACTATGACCAAATTCAAAAATGGATCCCATAAAATTAGGCCTTATTCTAGTTGCCTCGGGTCTCCTTCCCATCATATCTTCATGGATTCTAGGAAGCATTGATTTGTCTCTAATTTTTTATGAAAACATTGATGGCCCTCCACTGCCTAATGAAAATGAGCTAAGTGACTGGTATGGAGGAAATAACTTCGAAGGAACACTACTGATAATTCTTACGAAACTAAAAGGATATTAATAGTTGGCATTAGGAAAAAAAACACGGGGACCCATTTCAAGAGGCCTTGATGTAGGAGTAATTTGATCAAAATTTGATGTGGGTGTTGGATGACTCTTCTGATGGCATGTTGAAGGAAAAAAACTCATTAGCATTCGATGGTAACTAACCATCAAACTGCCCAGGCTTATATTTTCTTGAATTCTCCATAAATTCCTTCTTGTCTACAACTTGTTTGCTAGATTCTTGATGCATAGACTAAAAGCCACCTTCTTCACCTATTATTGGAGGAAATGAAGGATACTGAATTCCTATGAGGAAATTAAGGGGCCTACATTTATAAGTATGATGTGATTTGTTTATATGGAAACCTTCATTTTATTAACACAACATTGATTTTTATCTAATTTGTATATGGTAGAATTAGTCTCTTTGAATCAGATGGAAGTGCTTAAGGAATATCAGTTCTAATATTCTTTCACCACTAATTATTATAACAGTAATTGGTTAGTGGAGAATGGTTAGCACTAAAATTTCTTATTTTATTAGAGGAGTGGGGCACAAAGTGTCTAAGGTTCCAAACTTCCTCAAGCAACCTCGACCCTCATTCCATTTTTGGAAATTTGGTCATGCAAAATTTGGGAGAAACTCAACATACACGCAAGGATTAAAGGATGTTGTTGGGAATTTCATAAGGGTTGGAAATTTCGTAGCTGGAGGATGGGGTTTCTCTAAATCCCTTGGGGACATATTATTTTTTCGTATCAATATCTAGTACAAATAGAAAAGATAAGCTTCACGATAATTGTATGTGAGACACAACCATTAAATGGGTGTTATGTTCTTAATAATGGATCTACTACTTGTAAACATGGAAGTTGTACCAAGTTCAATATCTCTTATTTATCACTCATATTACATGTAATCTTCACCCTAGCTCATACAAAGGCAATTTGATGTCTATGTGTTTTGTACATGAATTAATTAAAAAAAACGTGTTTATGTATAGATTTGGAAGAAGCCTCATCATTGAGTTTAATGTAATTAACTAATGCATGAAATAAATGCTACACATTGTAACTAACTAATGTAACTATCTAAAGATGAAAGAGAAGTAAATTATTTGTACCTTGTCAGAAATGTGTTATGGATCGTGGAGGTGACAATCTTTCAAACCTGCATTTGTCAAAGACAATAATAGGTTAAATGACTGAATAATAACTAAAAATATATGAGCTTGCATTTTAAAAAGAGAATTAAACGTTATATGACTGAATAATAATTAAACATGTACGATGCTCTAGAAATACAAAAGGGGAATACCTCATGAATGAACTCTTGGTTTCGAGAATAATTTATTCTCTACTAAACATTACTAACCACGTGAAGGTGGAAGCTCATTCCCCCGCCTCGCATCACTCTCAAAGGTAAATGAGAGTAAATGAAAGAAACAAGGTACATGAAAAACAAATTAAAGGTAAATGAAAGAAATAAGGTACATGCATACATAACATACAAGGTTCATGCACAACTAGAAAAACAAAAAAATGTGCAGTCAATAATTTATATTAATAAAAAAATTCATGAAAATATGTATAGTCACTTATTTTTTTGTTTCTTCTTTTCGATCAAATTCATGAATGTATCAGCATCACATTTTTCTCGATCTCGATCTTCATTTATTTGGTCATGTTCTGTTGTTGGAAGGTGATGGGTCATCTCAAGCATTCTATTACTTCTAGTAGCAGGACATGCATGTTGATGAAATACAGGGGCATCCACTACAATAGAAAAAAGTGTTAAAAGGACATGGTTAATTATTATTCATAGTAGTGTTTCATTATTACGAATATCATTACTATGTTTTTTACCTGGAGGAGTAGTGGAAACCATTGGTTGGATTGTCATTGGTTCCTCTCCTCTCTGAGCACCCTCATCTACATGATCCGCCATTGAAACAAGAAAAGTTATAAGTACATTGTTTGAAGGAAATATTTATAATCATCATATTATAAATTTTATTTTAAAGACACGCATACTATGATGGGTTTGCGAACCACTAGTATCATGTGGTTGTTTTCCACCACCGTCAAATGAAATGATCTTGCTTTCCTTCTTAAAACAAATAAACACATAATTAATTGATGGGTTAAATCAATCGTCAATATATTTGACAAGTAATCAACAACTACAATCTTGTCATTTAATTTACCAACTTATTCGAAGGGTCATATTGTGTATGTGATCCCTTCCTTTGTCAATTTTCCACCAAATATTGAAATATGAACTTGAAGTCAAGCATCACGTCTTATTTGGTGGCGACGGTGTTGAATGTATCCCCATGCATAGCATGGCATAATACATGGATTTTTTCTTAATGGATGCAATTAGATAAAATTTGCATGATGATATGTATAATATGAATAAAGTATTTGGTACTTACAATTCAAACTTTTTATCTCAGGTAACTACCTTGGCCAAGTTTGTGCTACCCATGTTTTTCTAGTCTTTCTTTGGTTTCTTTTGACATGTCTCGGAGCCTATAAAAAGTTTCAAGTATGTTATAAGATATTGCGATTTTTTTTGTATAACTAAACAAAATTTAGCATATTCAATTCATGATTTCATATATTACCTTCCAGGGTTAGGTGGTGTCTTCCATTCATTTCTCAATGCACCCTCTTTTGTTCCCTCCTATATATTATTCCATTCCCTCTTGGGAATAGATAGAGGAAGATCATACTCATGGTTCTTTTTCAATTGAACCCTAAATTGATCTCTGACATATTTCAAATATGTATCGAACCTTGAGGTGATTTCAGACTTGTTGAATAAATCACCAAAAAGGCTGACCATATGGTTTATAAGATTATTTTTCAAATATTTATTCTGGGCATTCCACCATGTGGAAATGATGGGATCGAAGATCTCTACATCCTTTTTGTGCAAGGTCTTGTTAAAAAAATATTTTCTAAAAAATGATATGATAATTAGATTAAAATAATATGAAAGTTGTAGGTTTCAATCAAATGGTAGGAACTATTTAACATATTCAAAAATACCTAGGATTTGTTGTATCTTCAACGGAACCAATTTTTTTTCCACCAAACAGATGATGGAGAGTGTTCCCGATATTTGAACACGTGTTGCCCCAAGATAACAATGCTCTCGATGCGCAAAACCAATATCCTCATGAGATTCACTCTGTAGACCCTCATGTGCATGATCTATCATGTGCATTGGGGGCATCTCATGGCCCCCAAGATTTTCAGTCCTCTAAGCCACAGAAGGAGAGGAAAATAGTCTCACAGGTATATGGCTTGTGCTAGGATGTTGTGGGGTTTGTGCATCACTACCACCACCAACGTCCCCATGACCAGGTTGTCCCGTCGAATCCAAAATTTCTTACAGAAATAAAATGTTAGAGTATTACTCATATAATGGTATCAAACTAAATTTCATAAATGAATATATGCTAGAAATATTATTTTTTAAAAATTGTGCTTACCCCAAATTGTTCTATATCCTGCCTTAGAATTTTCATCATTTATTTTTCCTCCTATGTAAGTGGCTTAGACTTGGCCAATTCAATGTATTCTCTATTTTCCTTTCTCAAGGCCTTTCAAATTGTTTTCGTCGGGTCGATGGAATCATATATTTCATTCCACACATCGTCATACTCTAACGGTGTGCTCTTCTACATCAACAAATAAACATGTTAATTCAATTATAGTAAGCAATAATTGATATGAAAATCACTTTTATACCTGTTGAAAGCTAGTTGGTGCCTTCCCACGATCACCCTACCATATTATAAGGTGCATGACAATTTAGAATGTTACAAAATAATCTAAGAAGCATGAGATATTAAAATGTTTGTTAAATATATAAAAAGGAAAACATTAATTACAGGTTTGGTATTCTGGTAGAACATATTTACCCCCATAATATCAGTGCTTCCATCAATTTGATTCAAATCATAATCGATCAACAACTCTTCCCCTACAACTATTGTTTTCACTGCACATACGAATATTTGATTTCCCTCATGCCCCTCAAATATACAATTGGGTTTCTTTCTTGTTTTCCCGAGCCTTGTACTATTAAAAATCCCTACAATATTCCTTGTCGCCTTTGGCCTTCCATCAATATACACCATCGTTCCTTGTTGATGCATTTTTATAAGACCCTAGGTTCAGTTTATTCAACCAACAAAACCCTTCCAATATCGGCCCTTTCGGCATCACCTGCATGCAAGTGAAGTCTCACCGAGGTATCTACATAGACTACAGGAACCAAATTTATGTAGGGACAAGGGGATGTGAGGCTATCATGACATTCATTACTACTTATCCACCATGTGCACAATATATTTATTCATATCCTTTGATTAGTTAACAAACTCTATTGTGAAGAATCCTTATAACATAGATTACAACATAAGTAACCCACTATATCATTCATTATTACAACACATCAATCATATAGTAAATAGATCTATACTAATCATGCTTAAACAAAAACATCCATGAACAATCACATCAACACAACACATAGAGACACAAATTTTAATGTGGTTCACTCAATCCTTGGGTTACATCCAAAATGATTGGCTTCTATATTAATATTCATCCAATCACCATCTCATGCGTGTGCAATGCGCTTACAATAGATACAAAATTTTATATACTCAATCTAGTCTAGCCTCTCTACAGTGCACGCCTCTCTCTCTCTATGAAAAACCTTTCCAAATCCTTCAATAAGGACTCTCTCTCATACGCAACCTAAACTCTTACTCTCAACAATCTAATCTCTCTTTTCAGCAGTCTATTCTTCCGCAACCCATTACATATTTATACATAGAGTTAGGGCTCAAAACCCTAATAATTTATCCCAAAACCCTAAAATGTCCTAGTTGTTTCCTTCTTTTCCATGAGCATGATAATTTTCCTACTTTTATTCCTTCATGATGCTTTTCCTTCCTTTTCACCTGCATGTTACTTTTACATGCCTAACTTTTTTTCTTCCTTCTCTTGCACACACTCTGACTTACGTTTTGACCCTGCGAACTGCTCCATTTTTCTCTTTTGTATGCACTCTTCAAAAATTAGTTATTCAAATTGCATGTCCAACAGGCCCCAACCAGTCACCTGTGGCTCATCTCGAGCCACTTAAACTTGTTGTGTTGTGCCCTTCCACGCCTCCATGAACTTTTGGAGGGTTACTCTTGCTATAACGACTTCCTTCTTTACCTCAGATTATTTCTCCAAAATATCCTCTACTACCTAAACAGTCAGGTTCGTGATCTTCTCCTCATTGTCATGTGTTTCTTTCTTCACTGTGCCTTGCACAACTTCCAATGACCCTAGAAATGTGAGTTCTTTATCTTGCAGGGGTACGAATGGTTGTGCAAAGCATTCTATTGTTCCCTTAGATGTTCTATCTTGTTGTTATGCACTCGGATTGTGGTAGCATTTTTATATTCTATGTGACCTTATGTCCCTTCTCATGTGAATTCCTTAACCTTTCCTCAATGACCTTCATCAAATAATTCTTCGTCAACTTTGTCCAAATTTGTGTGCTTTGTTCACATAACTTCATGCACTCCTCATCTAGACTCTTAATGGTTGCTACTGAGGTTATGGTTGTTCTTTCTCTTTGTTCCTTTTCCTCAAGTGGTGTCCCTGGTGTAGTGCACACTTCCAACTCCCTGATTTCGGTGTGAAATCCTTGAATGACCTAAATTATTTTTTATACATGTTCCTCCAATGTGGCTTCTACCACCACCGACACCTTTGGAATCACCTTATATAGTTTTTGGACTACCCTATGTATCCTCTTAGCCTGTTTATCGGCCTCGTCCTTCTCCTTCAATATACTTTCTACCTTTTTCTTGGCCTCATCCTTCTCCTGCAAAATTGTTGTATAATCCTTCTGCAATTCTGTCTTATCCACTATTACCTTAGAAAAGTCCTTTGACATTGAATCTACGTGAAACTGCATTTCCTATGCAATACCTATCTATAAGCCTTGTAGTTCTCATATGGCCATTTGTGAAATGACTAAGTCCAGGTGACTTAGTACTCAAGCCTGCTCCTACATCTCTGGCATGGGGAACTCAATTGAATCTAGCGAGATATTCAAAACTCTAGGCATTGCTTCTATCTTTGTTAAGTAAGAAGTGGTGGAACCTACTTCCCTAGTCACACTTGTTATTGGTACTTCATCGAGTCTTTGTTTTGTCACTATCCTTACTGCCTCCACTAGTTGTTGCAACATCTTTAATTGTTCTTGCACTTTCTAGTGCAGTTCTTATTGTTTATGTGATGCTTGTTGAGCTACGTCTTCTACTAAATCCCTCACTTGGTTGTCGATCATGTCGATATCATCGTCTGCCAAAGTGTAGATAGTTGGTTCTTTATTCATCTTCTTCTGCATAGATAATTTTGTCCTCTTACCAATTTCTTTCCTCTTTTCCCCTAAACTTGGTATTGTCTCCTACGCATCGCCTTCGCCATTTCCTTGGTTTTCTTATTCATTGTCAAGGTGCTCCATCTCTATTTTATTCACAGGAACCTTCCATTCTGGGTCCCAATCCTGCATAATCAGTTGGATGTCTTCCTATATGATTTTGTACTTTGTCTGGACCCATTCCTCTCTTGGGTGTTTCTTTTCTTGTATATAAATGTGATGATAGTCTTCTCGGAATTGAGGAATCGATGTGTATGCCTCTACAAGTTGTGGAAAAATTTGTGGTGTATTTTGGATAGATCTCTTGATTTTTTTGTTGTATAGAAAGAACTCAACGTTGGTGTCTATATGTATTCTCTTGTTCATCATGTACCAAAAGTTTTGATACTTGGTGGCCAAGCATGGCTTACCTCTTAGCCATAGAAACTGTGCACCCTTTGGTTGATTCCACGTTGTGATCACAATCAGGATTAACAACCAAGAATAATGGAATTTTGTGCCTTTGTCCTATGCTTCTACGTGATTGATGAGGAACCGGCTAAGTAAAAATGGTGCCCAACTCATTGATACCCCTTCTACACACTTTTAAGCCACAACTATCACACCTACGAAAACTTGTTGTTTCCTTCATTTTCTCAGCGACTTGCACACCAATGCTTGCATTGTAATTCTTATTTTTGGGTCACAGATACTTGGTACATTCAACCCATTCACCCCTATGACTGTGTGAAATTTTTCCCTCATGGTCTTTGACAGAGTCATGTCATTCTTCTCATCTGCAAACAACAAGGTGGGACCTTTCCCCTATGAAGGTAAGCCTGTAATTATGGAAATGAGATTAGTGTCTATAGATATTGTCGTGTCCAGCCATAAGTAACCACCATGCACACAAGTTAATAACATCTTGACACATGCATTCACCTCTTGTCTCATGTCGAATTGTGGAATTTCAAAAATATTTAGCATTCCATCTCGTTCCAACCCTTTATCCTGGACCTTTGGTACAGGTATAGGTTGATTCATCACTAGGTCTATTTTCAGTTCAAAGTATTCTCTGGACGCAATTTCATGGAACTTTGTCATGTCTGTGATATAATAGTCTGCATATTTTAGATGCGACACCTTACCTAACATATCTTCATCGATGATCACCCCATCTGGGATGACAGGTGTCACTAATGGATACTTTGCATCCTTATTCAACGTCATTGGTTATGCATCATCCTTCCTTGGTGAAATGTAATCCCTAGTAAACCTTGGATCTGATGATGATGCTTCTGAAGTCTCCTCAACCTATGGTGTTGTTATTTTTTCTCTTGTTCGAGTTTTATTTGGTATGGATGCTAGTAACTTTAGTGGTTCTTGTTAATATTATGGTAGCTGCGGGAGGTATTTACCCCCACGTGTGAACCTGACGAGAATAGAAGACTCCGGGAAGCAAGAGAAACCCTAATGAGTTGGCTAATAACCCTAGAAGCCTTGTC
>SNQJ01S0111530.1:3296-28789 GCA_010110895.2 Picea sitchensis | reverse complement strand
ATATGGTGGCTTTGTTGACCTCAGAATGAACATGGGAAGATTATACATGTGTGGTTGCAAGAGGTAGTGCAACATCAATGGGACACAAGGGTTGGAATCCCAGCCCCACCTGAAATGGGATATGGTCAGTGGAACTATGGAGAGCCCTATTGTAGTTGTGTTGAACATAGGGAAGACTCTCATCCCATGTACACGGATTCTTAGGTGCAAGATGTGTACAATCATATGATTGATGACCTATGTTTTTCCATTGGTTTGGGGGTGGAAAGTAATGGATTTAGTGATCTTGGTGTCCAACAATGACTAGAGACTCGACCAAAATATGTTGAGGAACATGTTGTCCCAATCTGAGGTGATGGTTTGTGGTATCCCAAAATGGACCCACACCCACTCAAATAAGAGCATAGCAGTATTTGTTGTTGTGATGCTCTTGTTTCAGGTTGTGATAATGGTCATCTTTGAGAATCGATCAACCACCACAAATACACAATCATTGTCGTTCTTGGTGGATATAAATCCAAACATGCAATCCATCCAGATGGATTCCCAAGGCCTCTCGAGAGTAGGAAGAGGGGTGTATAATCCTTTCTTCTTGATGGTTGTCTTGGAAATGGCATAGGAAGTGAAAGATCTGATATACTTTATGATGTCTTGTCGAATTTTTGGCCAATAAAAATGTTTCTGTAGAATGACCAAAGTTTTGTCCATGCAAAAATGTCTTACCATATGAATATAGTGAGCCTCCCAAATCAGCTTTGCACGCTCACTTGTGGGAACACAGAGATGTCCCAGATGGCATAAAAGTCCATCCTAGATGTGAAAATTGGTGACATTCGCTTCTACACCCAAGGTCTGATAGGTGGTGGCGAAGTCAGGGTCACGCTGATAAAGTTGGGGCCACTTAGATGCCTCATTCCCACATGAATGGAGCATTGTGGTGAGTGCAGCAATAGGAGGGTGACTAAGGAAGTCAACAACATGATTTGTGCTCCATGTTTTATACTTGATGTTGATATGGAACTGTTGTAGGTATTTGGACCACGTTTGATGGCAATCATTTTGCAAATTCCCATGTGTTTGTATGAATTGTAGAGGCTTGTGATCAGCATCGATGATTGTCTCCTTTCCCAGAATGTAATGTTTCCATTGACGAAAAGCTTGCACAATGGAATACATTTCTTTGTCATAGGTGTGTTATTTTTGGACGGTATCTGAGAGTGTCTCACTATGGTATTCTACTAGATGACTATGTTGAGTGAGAACTGCACCTACAACATAGTCGGAGGCATCAGTCTATATCTCGAATGATTGTTGCAGATCGGGTAGGGAGAGTATTGGAGGTGAGCACAAGCAATGCTTCAGATCATCAAATGCTTGTTGTTGTGCCTTCCCCCATGCAAATTTTTTCTTGCCACCACCCTTGGTTACTTTGTTGAGGGCCCATGCAATATGGGAGAATCCCAATATGAACCTTCGGTAGAAGTTGGCAAGTCCCAAGAATATCTAAAGCTGAGTTAGTGTGGTTGGGGCTGGTCAGTCGTGAATGACTTGGATCTTAGCTAGATCCACATGTACCCCATGCTCATCAACAATGTATCCCAAGTATTAGATCTTGTTCATTCCAAAGGAGAATTTTTCCAAGTTGGCATATAGCTTGTGTTGCCGCAGAGTGCCCAAAACATGCTAAATATGCTACATGTGCTCCTCCCAAGTTCTGTTGAAGATGAGTATGTCATCTATATTTACCACCACAAATGAGTTGGTGAAAGGTCTCAATACATAATCCATCAATATCATGAAATTTATTGGTGCATTTGTTAAGCCAAAGGGCATGACCAGCCATTCGAAGAGACCTTCTTTAGATTTGAAAGTTGTCTTCCATACATCAGTTGGTTCGATGGGAATCTGGTGGTAGCCAGACTCTAGGTCAATCTTCCTGAAGAAATTTCCCCCCTTGAGTTGGTCAAGAAGTTCATCAATTTTTGGAATTGGGTAATGGTTCCTGACTATGATTTTGTTTAACACTTTGTAATCAATGCAAAGCCACCAGGTCCTGTATTTCTTTTGCACCAGCACAATCGGGCTTCCATAAGGGGAGGAGTTGGGTCAGATGTGGCCCTTTTGAAGAAGCTCTTGCATCTGGTGCTTGATTTCGTGATTTTACATCAATGAGCGATGATAGAGGGGTCCATTAGGAAGTGGTGCACCGGGGGTTAGATAAATTGGATGCTTGACTTGGCAGTGCGTCGATACCTCGATGGGTGAGGAGAATATGTCTTTGTACTCTTCCATGATCATGTCCACTTGCTTCTGCTGCAAAGAGAGGCTTTGTGTAGAGGTCACAGATGTGGCGGCGACCTTCTTCTTACTACGAGCATGGATCAAAAAGAAGACGAACTTCTCAGTCTATGAAATGGCGTTACTGCATTTCTTAGTAGAGATTAAAGAAATAGTGGTAGGAAGAACTACCTCTAGTATCCTATAGAATTATATACCCAAAGAAATAATAACATTGCAGGGTCTAGACTCATACACAACATGTCACTTCCACAAATATGGTTGACCAAAAATAACACCACAAACTTCAAGGAGAGAAATATTACATAATACCTTGTCTTTGAAGGGCTTGATGTTGTAGGGCAGACGACAATTTTGGTTGACACAGAGATCTCGTCCTTGGCGAAGTCATCCAATGTTGTAGAGTTGTGGGTGCGGTGTTATCGGCAGGTCCAGTTGCTTGACGACCTCTTCTGAAATGAGGTTCTTCTGAATGTCATTATCAATAATGAAATGCATCGGAGTCCCCTTTACCTACATTTGTGAGTGAAAAAGGTGTTCCCCTTCCTCTGTTTCTTCTGGTTCGCTTGGCTAGACTTTGGTGGTAGGAACAGTGGCACTGGGTTCGACATTGATGATCTACTTCCCACTTTCTAGATTTGATTCAGAGTTAGAATATGCCTCTTACTCAGAAGATTTCATCTCGGCCACCAGTGATTTCTTGGAGCGACATTCTTCAGTGTTGTGCCAATGGATTTTATGGTACTCACACCACTTTCACATGTATTTCTTTGAATTCTCATTACCCTTCTTAGGTTGTGGCTTAGAGTGGTTGTCTTGAGAGTGTTCATATTTGTTATGCCCCTTGTTTGGTGGGTTGGGGCCACCTTTTCCCTGCTTCAGTTGTGAGGAATTTGCAGATCCAAACTCTCGCCTCTTCTGCTTAAGTTTCTACTTGATCTTGACAGTGTATCTATAATCCACACCTAATGATGTGATGTCCAGAAAATCCATTTCTATTTGGATGTATCTGGGCATATATTCATTTTATTTGACCACCAGATGTATTTTAGAGCCTTTGATACCCAATTTGGTGCGCAGAGTATGGAAAATATTGGTGAAATCTAGTATTGTCTGGTCCCATTCTTGATGCAGCGTGGTCCATCTTGTGTACTAGTCCTCATAGCTTCGAACAGGGTAGTATTGTTCTTTAATTGCATCCCTCCTAGGTGGGGGAGACCACAAATATTGTAGATTCCTATGTGTCCCTTTGATCAGAGTACGTATCCTATCAGTCTTTAACATGGGGGACGGCCTTGAGGAGTGAAAAAGTAATCTTTTCTTGATTGGAAAAATTGTGGACCGAAAAATACCCTTTGAGCAGATTCAGCCATTTATCTACAACATTCGCATCTATCATTCCTTCAAATAATGGAATATCAAAATTTACTTGTACCTTGAAGGGGGTTGTGTGGTTGCTTGATGAAGATGTGTCTCTTGTGGACAGTCGTTGAAGGATCTATGCAAAGTTGTCCATCATCTTGTTCATTTGTTGCGCAATGGATTCCTCAAGCAACATTTTAAAAGGATCTCCTACTCCATCATATTTCTTATCACCTCCCATGATTTGTGGTCGATTTGGGCATGGTCAATATTGCAAAGGATCAACTAGTTCGAGTCCCAGCTTCTTGTACCCAGATCTTGTCTAGGACAAGCACAAATAAAAACAAATGAAGAGCAGACCACTCTGATACCACTGATATAGATTTATGAGTGGAATGAAATGAATAACAGGTTGAATACCATAACACAGAGATACATAGAACAACAACAGATATCCAGTGAATAATTACTTCTATTGAATAAATAAAATAGGTTGAAACTTTAAAACTGCATAACTGAAACAACTTGCTCGAATGGTAGTAGTTATCTCTGAGAAGAGATGTGACTGTTATGTGCATCTATCTAGGTAGAATGATTACAGTGAGGCTCCAGAGGCCTTTTTAACATTACTCATGAATGAAAAAACCCTAGACATCAAAAAACCTAACCTTAGGAGATGAAACTCCAAAATTTATGTGGGCCCTGATGGGTAAGTTGGTATCTCAACTTCCTGAGTCATAACGTTTGCATACGACCTTCGTTTTAGGTGCGTGATAGCTCGTTGGAAAGGTTTTTTCAAGAACTAAATATTATGTCGTCAAACTCTTACTGTGTCTACAGTTTGATTGTGGAAAGCCGAAAAAATATTGTTTAGGGCCCCAAAACGGCCCTAGAAGTACAGAAAGATGCACTGAAATGAAAACTTCCAAAATAATCCAGTTGGATTAGGTGGGTGGCCACCAATCTCCACCCGGAATATGTGTAGGGATTCAAACAACCCCAAAAGTGTAGAACCCACAATTAAAATGAAGTAAAGAAGAATGTGTTGAACTAAAAATTGTCAAGAGGAGCCAGTTGGAATAGGTGGGTGGCCTTGAATATCCACCTGGATTAGTCCCCCCCCTTAGGAAGAAATGGTCTCCATTGCATTGAGTGCCCCCATCAGGTGAGGAAACTTCTGTTGAATTTGGCCCCGGGTGAGCCACTTGCCTTGGTGTAGGAGTTGCCCTACCTTGACAAACCAATAAAGTTGGATCATTTGTTGGCGAGTGCCCTTGATCTGTGTGTCCACTATCTAATTAGTGGATGCATGTTACATGTAGTCATGGTTGATATATGTTAGTGTCAATTGTTTTTTGATCTCTGAGGTGTCCAATAAAGGTGGAAAATATGTCTGAAGGAGGTCCACATTGAACATTGGGTGCAAGCCAAGGAAGGGTGGAGTGTTGAGCTCAAAATCATTGCTACCCACAACCTTGGTGATAGTGTAAGGCCCGTATCGAATTGGGTGGAGCTTCCAATGGGGCCCTATAAGGTGCTCTTTCTGTAAATGTAACTAGACCTTGTCTCCCACCTGAAACTGGTGTGGTACCCGGTGTTTATCATGGTGTTGTTTGTACTTAGCATTGGCTTTCTGCAAAATATCATGGACTTGTTGGTTGATGTGTTGAATCCATTCAATGAATCTGGTGGCTTTGTCGGCCTCAGACTAAACATGGGAATATTCTTTCTGTGTGGTTGCAAGAGGTAGTGCAAAATCAATGGGACCCAAGGATTGGAATCCCAATCCCACCTAAAATGGGCTATGGATGGTGGAACTACAAAGATATATGTTGTAGTTGTGTTTAACATAGGTAAGACTCACATCCCATGTACGCAGATGCTTAGAGTTGTACATGCATGGGATGTGCACAATCATTTGATTAACGACCTATGTCCGGCCATCGGTTTAGGGGTGGAAAGAAGTGGATTTAGTGAGTTTGGTGTCCAACAATGACTAGAAACTCGACCAAAATGTGTTGAGGAACATGTTTTCCCGATCTGAGGTGATGGTCTGTGGTATCCCAAAATGGACCCACACCCATTCAAATAAGATCTTGGAAGTATTTGTTGTTGTGATTCTCTTCTTTCTGGCTGTGATAATGGACATCTTCAAAAACCGATCAACCACCACAAATACACAATCATTTTCGTGCTTGGTGGATGGAAGGCTAGATATGTAATCCATCGAGATGGATTCCTAAGGCCTCTCAGGAGTAGATATAGGGGCGTATAAGCCTTGCTTCTTGATGGTTGGCTTGGAAATTGCATAGGCAGTGCAAGATCTGATATACTTGTTGATGCCTTGTCGAAGTTGTGTCCAATAAAAACGTTTATGTGGAACAACCATAGTTTTCTCCATGCCAAAATGTCTTTCCATCTAATTGTAGTGAGCCTCCCAAATCATCTTTGTACGCTCGCTTGTGGGAACACAAAGGTGGCCCATATGGCATAAAATTCCATCCTGGATGTGAAAATCAGTAACATTTTCTCATGTACCCAAGAGCTTATAGGTGGTGGCAAAGTCAGGGTCACGCTACTAAAGTTGGGGCCACTCAAATGCCTCATGCCCACAAGAATGGAGAACTGTGGTGAGTGCAACAAAGGGAGGGTGACTAAGGCAATTAGTGACACTATTTGTGCTCCATGTCTTATACTTGATGTTGATATGGAACTGTTGTAGGTATGTGGACCACTTTTAATGGCGGTCATTTTGCAACTTCACCCGTGTTTGTACGAACTGCAGAGGCTTGTGATCAGTGTGGATGATTGTCTCATTTCCCGGAATGTAATGTTTCCATTGACGGCATGCTTGCACAATGGAATACATTTCTTTGTCATAGGTGGGTTATTTATGGACAGTATATGAGAGTGTCTCACTACGGTATGCTACTGGATGACCTTGTTGAGTGAGAACTGCACCTATAGCATAGTCGGAGGCATACATCTCAATATTGAATGGTTGTTGTAGATCGGGTAAGGAGAGTACTGGAGCTGAGCACAAGCGATGCTTCATATCATCAAATGATTTTTTGTGTACCTTCCCCCATGTGAAATTTTCCTTGCCACTGCCCTTGATTACTTGGTTGAGGGCCCATGCAATATGAGAGAATCCCAATACGAACCTTCGCTACAAATTTGGAAGTCCCAAGAAGCTTCGAAGCTTGGTTAGTGTGGTCAGAGTTGGCCAGTCATGAATGACTTGGATATTAGTTGGATCCACATGTACCCCATGCTCATCAACAATGTAGCCCAAGTATTGGACCATGTTCATTCCAAAGGATAATTTTTCCAAGTTGGCATATAGCTTGTGCTACCGCAGAGTGCCCAAAACCTGTTGAATATGTTGCATGTGCTCCTCCCAAGTTCTGTTGAAGATTTGGATGTCATCCAGATATACCACCACAAAAGAGTTGGTGAAGCATCTCGATACATCATCCATCAATCTCATGAAAGTTTTTGGTGCATTTGTTAAGCCAAAGGGCATGACCAGCCATTCGAAGAGACCTTCTTTAGATTTGAAAGTCGTATTTCATACATCGGTTGGTTTGATGGGAACCTGGTGGTAGCAAGTAAAACTGACCAAAAAAAGGCATTCAAAATACCTTTTCTTATCATGTAAGATTGACTCTCACATTTCCAAAAAAGTGGTTGTACTCAACCCATGTTGTCATAAATCGGTGAGTTGACCTTTCCCCACCTACCACTCTTACATCACTTTAGTATATATTTTGATAATTCAAAGGGGATAAATATTAAAGTGCAAATGGATGAATTAATAGAAATGGGTAATGTAGAGTATCTTGAGAGGTAGTGTGGGGGCCCGAAGGGCCCATATTAATAATAGTGGAGGCCTCCATTCAATGTAATGTGGACTAGGTCCACTATATTATTAAATAAGACCCACTATGGTAGTTAGATATAATAAATGTAAGAGGACCTTCTAGAAGTTTTTGTAATTTAGCTAGAGAGGTAGTGGAGGGGGGCTAAGTGCCCCCATAATAATAATAGATGAGCCCATTCAATGTAAGGTGGACTAGATCCACTATATTATTGAATAAGGCCCACTATGGTATTTAGATATAATAAATGTAAGAGGACTTACTAGAAGGTTCTACTTCTAGAAGATTCCTCCTCTAGAATGTTATTAGGTGGTTGGTAGAACTATATAAAGGGGTTCAAGAAATGTAATGGGGTATGAAAAGAAGTATTGTATTTAGAGTATTGTATGAAAGGATCCCTTCCATAATAGGATAAATTGTATGGTGTTGCCCTACCTCAAAGGTTTTCTTATAATAAAGTTTGGTTTCTTTTATATTGCTATGTGGATCTATTTTGATATTTATGTATTCAGTATTTTGTTCTTAACAATTGGTATCAGAGAACTTTCTTCGGCCACAAAAAAGGGGCAATTTTGTTTTCTATTTTTGCATACTTTTTCGGAGAAGAAAAAATAGGGTCGTGACATTTTGGACGATTTATGTATATTTTAGTCAAAAATTTGTAGAAATTGGTTGTAGATCTGAGTTCCTCTTAAAAAAACATCCAATTTATATAATAATAAAAAATCATCCAAAACGAAATCCAGGAAGTAAAGTTATCGACATTTTAAAATCTGTTATTTTCAGGGCTTTTCTGCGAATGATCACGTGATTTTTCTTATTTTTGTAGCAACTAGTGATGAATTTGCCAAAAAAAATTATATATATGAGTTCCTCTTTCAAAAATCTATGATTTAAAAGAATAAAAAATCACTCAAATCAGAGCTCATGAAGTGAAGATATCGTTGATTTAAAATCAACCATTTTTTAGGATCTTTGTGATGTTGGCAGGACTACAGAGCTCATCACTTCTCACAGGCTACTTGTATTTCTACTAGATCAGAAACCTTGGATAGATAATTTTAAGATCTTTGTTTTGGTATATTATATATGGTGTTTCCGATGGATTATCACTCTCGGCTTGTGGAAATTCTATGGAAGGTTGAAGCATGACCATCTGCAAGGCATCAGGGATTCTTTGCACGGCCCCAATGACAGTTTTCACAGTATTCAAAAGTCCTTGGCTCACCTACAAGAGGTATATCTTATGGAGGACATCAGGGATGAATATAATCAAGAAGTATATGCTTGGTATGATTTTGAAGCCGATTGTGATGATTGGTATATGGATAGTTGTCATTTCAAGGATAAAAACCACTTCCATCTTCTCTTTGATGTCTCTACTCCACATCATGTAGAGAAATTCTTAGAGAGTAAATAAGAGCATTCTCTACATATTCTTCTTTAGTTTTATTATTCTCCAGTAGTAGTGGATGAATTTTTGGTCGGTTCTACATATTTCGATCCACATGACCAGTGTCAATCTTTAGAGCATCATTTTCAGTTGGTTCCTGAGTTTTTATATCATCAGTGTGGATTTCACATGAGCACTTGGACATGGGACCCAGATTCACAGTGGCAGTTGAACTACTTCAGCATGGTGGCTCACATTTCTACATGGGACCTTGGTTCTCCAATTTACTTTAGCACTATGGTCAACACTTATCCATGGGACCATGGTATCTTCTTGCACACCCTCATAACAAGCTTTGAGAACAACGCTTTAATATGGGGGATGGAATGTAGTGTAGCTAGAGAGGTAGTGGGGGGGAGGCAGAGGGACCATAGTGATAATAGTGGAGGCCATTCAATGTAATGTGGACTAGGTCCATTATATTATTAAATAAGGCCCACTATGGTAGTTAGATATAATAAATGTAAGAGGCATTACTAGAAGGTTCCTCCTATAGAATGTTATTAGGTGGTTGGTAGAAAAATATAAAAGGGTTAGAGAAATTTAATGGGGCATGAAAAGAAGTATTGTATTTGGAGCAGTAGCTCATTAGGAGGTTTCCCCTTAGAAGAGGCAAGTGAACATGACAGGATCCCTTCCATAATAGGATCCATTGTATGGTGTTTCCCTACCTCAAGGGTTTTCTTATAATAAAGTGTGGTTTCTTCTATATTTCTCTATGGATATATTGTGATATTTTTGTATTCATTCTTTGGTTATTAACAGGTAACACCTTGGACCCCTCTTTATCCCCCTCTCGTGTATAATCATAGCCCCCCATCGTTATCGTCCCACTCGTACTATAGCAAGTGATTATTATTTTTTATTAATTATTCTGATGTAAATTTTACATAGTTCATCCCTTGGCCATATTAATCAGTACAGGCTCCTCGTCCCAACATATCAACTCACCAATGTAAATCACTTTTAAAAATAATTACATTATAATTTGTGGGGATTAAAACTCAGGATATTACATCCCCTCCCCCTTATTTTTGCATTGTCCTAAGTGCACAACACCTTATAGGTGTACATACATATCACAATGCTAGGATCTCTGGCCTTTAACTATCATATATGGTCTTTGGCCTAATCACATAGGCCCTCTATCCCAAACATATATACATAGGCACCCTGGCCAAAACATATATACTTAGGCCCTCTCGCCCAAAACCATACATATTGTTTTCACTGTTCATAACTCTTCCAGCAATTCAAACTAGTAATCTATCATTCCCCTTAGTATGTACAAACTCAAGAAATTGTACCTCCTTCTCTGCACCACAGTCCCTCAAGTTGTACCACTTCCCTTCAAGGCTCCAACATACAACGACCAGGAAGTCTCATAGTTGTGGCTCTAGGAACTCCAACTCCAACAACTTTCACAATTTGTCGATTCCCACAACAATTTCAACCAACATTCTCTCATTCCCCTCAACCTACACAACCTAAGGAAGTGTTCCCCCTTCTTTGCACCACAGTCCCTCGGGTTGTACCACTTTCCTCCAGGGCTCTAGTAAAAGTTCAAATAGGAAGTCTTGGAGTTGTGGCTCCATGAACTTTAGTTGTGATAATGGAATCTTGAGACCTTCAAATAGTTGCAGATGTGCCTCTTACATTTCATCTTTCACTCCAATTTTATTCTTTCAAGATGCAACGAGTTCACTAGACTTTACTCATTACATGCCTTTGTCCTTGAGCTCCATTTCCTTCTGGTGCTCTTTTTTCTAAGTACCCAGTTCAGGTCTTCATTCTTCAATTTTTCATATATGGCCACCATGAAAACATGCATGTTATAGCCATTATCGCATAACAATTATATTTTTGATAGGATTCCTAAACTTCACAATGTAACATTTATTCAAAAGTAAGTTTGAAACCATAAACCAATACTTATCTGTATGGTTATTCTATGCTTTACAACACTGCTACGGGAAAGAATTCAACTCGTTGTTTTTTTCTAACACACCCTCATGATTCCATCCACCATGCCATTTGCATTCTTAAGTTGCCTCTTCCTTGCTATACTCAGTCTCTAGGTACATGCATCCCCTTCTCTTCTACACAATCCCTCGGGTGATCCATCATTTTCCATGGTTTTCTCATGCAAGGAGAGCACCAACTTGCTACCAATATCCCACTAACAATCTGTACCCGGTGAAAATCATAGGGTTCCAGTGTCCTAATAGTAGCCTTCTTCCTTAGCTTTCCAGCTTCAATAGCCATTATCTCATATGTATCACACACATATTGTCATCATGTGATATTGTCATAACAATTTCACTTATTAATTCAAATCTATTTCATAGGGAAAAATCAAATTCCCCAGTATGAGATTCCTTCTCATAATGTTTGGCTCTTGCAGTAGCATGAATCGGTCTTCCTCGCGGGCTTATACCATTGCCATATCCAAGACCATTATATATGTTGTCTTTCTCAATCTTCCATTCAGACAAACATATTGTTAGTATTTAAGAACATTATACTTTCATTGTAACATTTATGACAACACACAAAGTGATCTTATAAGTGTACATATTAATAATTCAATAATTTATGTCTATTAATCATATTAAACGGAATGAAATTTCAAAGGTTGCAATTGGGATGGAAGATCACAAATCAAGGTTGTATGTGTTTTCCCATTTCATTCCTAAAGTCTCATTTTACTATACTAGTAACACATGTTAATGAAATCAACAGGTTATGGCATGAGAGATTTGGTCACCTCAATTACCACTACTTGTAGCAACTTAGCAAGCAGGGTACGGTGAAAACTTTGTCAAACATAAATTTTCCTTATGGATTTTTCCAGGGTTGCATACTTGGAAACCATCCAAAAGATAAATTTGAGAAGGGGAAGGAGTGAAGGGCCTCTTCACCCCTTGATCTTGTTCACAGTGAAATCATGGGCCCATTCCCTCACCCATCCATGAGCAAGGAAAATTATGTGTTGACCTTTATGTATGATTGGTCAAGGTACACCTTGGTATAGTTCCTCAAGAAAAAATCAAAGGTTTTTTAGTGTTTCAAAGACTTCAAAGCTCATGTAGAGAATAATTTAGGGAAGGGTATCAAGATCCTATGTACAGATAATGGGGGGAGTATGTGAAAAAATATTTCCATTATCTATGTGGAGGAGTAGGTATTGTGCCATTACACTCACTTCACCAAATCCTTGCAAACATCTACATCTTTACCAAATCCTTCACTAGGAAAAATTTCACAGAGTTACGAGCTCACTTGGGAGTGAAGGAGACATTTACTTCAGATAAGGTTGCTTAATCTACTTCTACTATCATCTTTTAGGTGGGGGGTTCTTCCCACCGGTTTTTCCCTCTTTCCTCACTTTTTGGGGATATTTTTTGTACTTGGGTACCTAACATGGATTCATATTGTTAGGACCTAGTTTTTTTTCCATGCATCATTTCCCCTCACATGCATGAGCTAGTTCACTCCACGTTGCATGCATGAGCTAGTTTACTTTACTTTGCATCCATGAGTTATTTCACTAATCCTATCATAGTAGCATGTCTAATTCTTATATATATATTCAATTTCATTGTATTGTTGTATTGTATTATGGATTACTCAATCATCCTTGGATGATTATAAATCTTTCAGAGGTTAATGAGAATTCAATTGCTTTATTATTCTCTTCTTTCTTCTTCTTCTAAATTGTTATTGTATTACTCTTCTATTAGATTCTAGATCCTGTAGGTGTGTAACAATTTCTACAATGATGCTCTAGATTTTGGCAGTCCTCTGCATACTCTTTGTTACCGGCTAAAAAAAAATTGAAATACCCTTCACTAGGATCCACATTGGTCTGAGTGGTAGTGATCTCAACCTTTTTAGAGGTTGAGGCCAAAAAACAGGTTGAGTCAGAGGATGCACCTCACCAAGTTCGATCAACAACTTCCCATCAATTATAATAGAGTCTCATTAAGCATCAATAATTTGAAACTTTGGCTATATATCTAAAGAAATTGTAACCAAGTTAGAAACATCATTTTGGGAGATAGAGTTATCCTCCATCATTTGTGATTCTAGGTCTTTCCCTGCACTTTTAACTGGATCAAATTGACTATAAGTTAAGCATGAAGGGTTTAAATGAGGCAGGGATGGCCATTTTTTTGCATTACCAACTCGTGGAACCACAATTGAAGCAATTTTTTCATTAAGAGACAAGGTAATGTTGCAGGAACCTTCCAAATTATGAAAATCAAGTGGCACATACTCCAAGGGTGAACATTCCCTTAATTGATTTCATTTATCATACCCATTCCCATCAAAGTGAGTAGGAGAGCAACCTGTGGAGGTGGATTGACCCTTCGATCTATGCCTATCGTGTTTGTCCATAGCCACACAGTAAAATCACCCATGCACCACAAACCTCATGCATGAGAAATCATCGAATTGTTCTTGCCTCCATTCAGCCTTGCAAATAATGTCATCGACATCCTCTTCAATGTCATCCAACGCCAAGGCTCGACTCAACACCAAACAATAGCCTACGAACCTAAAAATTGCAGCCAATTACTTCTCTTGTTGGACTACAACTACAAAATTCATACCCGTGGCTTCTTTCTCAAGATATGATCTTTCTCCGAAGTGACTAGGTGTTGACAGGTGAGAAAGTCCCCTCCTACAACAGGGGACAACTACACGATCACAATCCCCAATTAGGCTAGTTTTCGTTTGGGATGGTAGTTTCCAACCGATTTTGTGGGATCAATTTTCCACTCAAATAGTTTTATCTTTCAAAGAGAGACTTCATTACTTTCAGGCTTAAATCTTCCCTAACCTATTTTTGTAAAATAAAACAATACTAATGCAATATCCCTATCTCATAATTTAGAGGAAAACTAAAATGTGTAGATAAAGAAGTATATTCGCAAAGGATTAGAAAGAATTATTTACTTCAAGAATAATTTAAAAACACTAATGATTGCTTCTAAGAATGTATATTAATCATTAGTATCTACACTTTAATGATAACCAAAGAGATAATCTAAAAGCTTGAACACATCAAATTGTGAGACAAAAGTCTATTGAACTATGTTCCCAGACTATATCATTTCATTAACAACCTGCAAGAAATTGAAAGGCTGAAATGTAAATCTCTATTGGCTAGCAGATATCAAGCATAAAAAGATAAATGACAAGCTTTAAAGAAAGAGTTATCATAGACTTATTGTTTGTTCAAAAAAATGCAACCATTTCCAAAAAATCATAAGAATAAGAATTCATGAAAACAAGTGCTCTTAAACTTGATATTTTAGTTGATAAGCATAGTGTAACTATCACAAAATTTATGATGAAAAAAAGAAGACCCGTCAACATTTAAAAATGAAAATGTTAATAATCTTCCTTTATTCAACACAAAGTGCTAACAACTAGGTTTTCCAAGATTAGGCTAAAACTAGATAAAAACAACAAATTATAATCCAATTTAGAAAGATTCCAAGAGGAAATCAGATATAATAAAAGGGTCTTTGAATAAAAATACCAAGATCCTCTTTCATACATTGTTCCCTTGTCCATTTCAATATTAGGAAAGAGAAATTTACCTTCTAGCTATCAAAATTTCCTCCATTGGTCTTTGTAATCTTAACTATTTATAATCCCTGAATGTATTAACTGACTACTCTAAGATTGTCTGTTACATTTATTACAAAACATTTTCTTGCCTAATATCCTTGATTCGAATATTTGAGCAAAATCTTCACACAAAATTTTTTAAAGATACAAAATTCCTTTTCTTGCTACTACAAAATGACCATGCTAACACCTGGGTTGACTTGCATTTTGACCAAGGGTTTTTGGGTCAAAACTGTTGGAATGGTGAGAAACATACCATACCATGAAAACAAATATGAGAACCCATGTGTCCAATTTCTTGCCAGTTATTTTCATTTGTGACAACAAACGAGTGATTACACAAATCCAACTTATCTGGTAAACACAGATAAAAAAACTAAATTTAGTTGTTAAATTTAGGATATCAAAACAAAACAATTATACCTTGTGATCTTAAATATCAATGCTATGAGAGATCCTTAGAAGAGATGAAGGTGTGTGTGCCACCAAAATTGTAAATGTCTTGGGATAAAGTGGATGTGAGGATAGATAAAACTATATGGAGGAGGTATTTTGACAAAATTGGTATTTCCCTAATTTTCTTTTAATCCTCTATTGTGTTTGTTTTCCTTTTCCTCGGTTGTCTTCTTGGTCTTCACATGAGGAATTTTAATTGTAAGCTTTGGTTATGCAACCTCGGTCTTTTATTTTACCAGAACCATGTATACGCTTGTTTTTCCAACAAGGCGTTATCCTTGTTCAACTACTCATTTTCACCTCTTAGACTAGCATTCTCATCCAAGATCCTTAAACCATGTAGCCTCAGTGATTCATTCTCAGTTTTAATGACCCTCTTAAGGGTTCTCAACTCTTGTACCTCATTTTTTAGTCTTATAACTTAGTTCTTATTTTTCTTTAACTGAGAGGTTATAATCAACATTGACAGAGTGAGAAAGTCCTCATTTGGTATTGAAGGTTGGCCTCTTTCATTGCTATTGTTTATAGGTATACCTTATTTTTCACACTCCATAGTTGCAGACAAATAATTCTTGTTAATATTGTTAATATAGGGGAGGATTTTCTATCATTGATAGGAGGAGGACCTTCATCCATCATTTCCATACTTTCTAGGAGCTTATAGAAAAATTGTTGAGAATTATCCAATCGTGGAGTTGATCTAGGGTTTGATTATGAGGTTTGAACCTTATGTTTCTTTGTTGGTTTGTTCAAGACATGATCTAGTTCTTCATTTTTTATTTTATCTTCTTGAAGTCTTTTGGCCATCGATCAAGTTTTTCTAGTTTGAGGCATCCATTTTGGAGTTGTATTTTCCTTGATATTAATTTTACCTCATCTATCCTTCTCAACCCATGAAAGAACAATAGTTTCTTGTACATATTATGTGTCTTCACCTATAGGATTCACTATTTTGTTACCTGCATTATCTGATTTTATCTTTGTAGTGACTTGCAGCAAATTTTCTGTAGCAACCCTTGTGGTTTCTTTTTCTTTAAAACCATTTTCGATAAAGAATTTATCCCGTTCAATTCCTTATTTATGCAGTTCATTCTTGACAATAATTTTGACAAGGCCATGATGGTAAAGAGACTTATCAAAATTCTTCTTCTACTTCTGAATGGTTTTTGACATCTTACTTAGAGATTTAAGCAAGTAATAAGGCATGTTTAATAGCTTATCTCCCTAAAGATGCAATAAAATTCTAATATGGTAAAGATAAATCAAACTAAAATGTCCCTCACAAGTTATGTATTTTTGAGATAGAAAAACCAAGTCTTCCCATGGATTCAACCAAGCCCTGGGTACCCCTGCAGCTAAATTGGGTTTTTGCCTATTTTTTATGAGGAATGAGGTCCAATCTTTAGATTCAATGGCTTTATTCTAAAACCATTTATCGCCTATTTGAGGAAGCCCTAAGATCTGAGACAATGAATTTTCATAATGATGGATGGTCAAGTTGCCTACTTATGCGTATTTGTCGTCAAAGTTCTGAGCAAATGTTGTGGTCATGTCTTCTATATGCCTAGTGAATTTTTAAAAATAAATCCTCCAGCATGCCTTCCCCAATATCACCATACATTTTGGGTGCATGCCGATTAATTTTTCTCCATAGGGCTCAAAACAGACTATCATTTCTCACTGTAACCCTCTTTGGTAATTAGCTTCAATATTTTTTTCACTCAGTGCCAGAGACTTCCTATCTTCTATCTTTCAATTTTGATTCTTATGTCTATGAGAAATATATTAAGCTCGTGAGTATTTACTTGTGATTGTAATCGCTAATTTTACAGTGTAATCAGCAAGGTGGTGGGTTATGATTTTGAGATCATCCAAGTGTACTCAGTTGTTTGACAAATCATTTTGAATCGAGGCCACATAGTGAGTTGTGAGTGTTTGTAATGGATAGGGAAATCATGTTAGACATAGGTATTGTTAGCACTTTGTAATTTGCCCAAGGTTGTGGAGGAAATCACAGAGGTAACATCAAACCACTTAGAGTCTTGGATCTAGCCCTCCAAGACTCAGAGAGGGTTCTCTTTGTCTGATCTAGCTTTGTTTATAATAGATTTTAGGCTAGTTATTATTGTACAGAGGTTTGGTTTTTAAATTTGTTGGATGGAATAGGAAGGGAGAAACCATTGGGCAACAGGGATGATTTTAGGGGCTAAATTTCGCTCATGGGATAATTTTCCATGGTTTTTCCAAAAACAAGATTCGTTATTTTAAAAATGATTCGCCCAAATTCTATAACATAAAATTATTTTACCTTAAAAATGGCCAAAAATTTATAAAAAATATATAAAATCCTTAGAAATTTGAATATTTTTATAAAATATCGCCAATCATTTATAGTTGGCATATGAAGGATTAGTAAGATTCGCCGAGGTTTCTACATTTTAAAATAAATTTCCATCCTTAAGACCATCCCTGTTGGGCAATGGAGTAACAGATCAGAATGGATCAAAGTCAGGTCATGACAGGCTAATATGGTAGGGCAAGGTAGGAAAATTCTTTGGATCTTCAATATTTAATGCATGGGAAAGATGGAACAGATTGAGGAATCAAATTAAACACAGAGCAACTGATAATTCTGAGTTTAATCTTCAGTGGAAAAACACAGAAATTATTCCAAGCAAGTGACAGAGGATACATTTAAAACGAATTATGTCCTTTTGTATCCTTAAAATAATTAAGAAAGTAGAAAACAATATGGTGAATAGAGGAAAACAATTAACAGGGAGATTTCTTCACCAGTGAAACTGACATAAGAATCTTGTGGTTTTGCAACTGTATTACTGAAATTTGATCCATGGAGGCTCTGTGAGCTCTTTACAAAATTAGTTTCATCTTTCTTACAGGTCCAAACTGATCCACCCTTTTACATTTGAATTAGAAAAATATATAGGAAAGACTCTCCCCCAAGCTCAGGAGGTCGAAACCAACAACCTAGCCAAACATAGAAACAAATCCCTAAAAATTTTGAATGGTCTGCCATGAAAGGTGGGTCGAACTACTGAAAATAGGGGTCAACTCAGACATCTGTATCTCCCAAAATATGAAAGTTGTGAAAAAAATGAAATAGTTTATTGTATTTGAACCCGTTCTGAGAAAAGACCTCTTCTAGTTTTTCCAAATTCATCTCCATATCTCTGAAATAGCCACCACAAAAACATGACAAAATCAGGAAAACTGAAAACCGAAAAATGGTTCTCAGAGATGGCTTTGATTCTCCCAATCCCTGATACATGTACAAAAACTGAGAGAGGTTATTGTTCTTCAACCCGTTTCAAAGAACAACCTCTCTCTATTTTTCAAAATTTCTTCTGGTTTGGAGAAAAACGCTTTCGGAAGTGGACTGGTAAAAATGGGCAAAAAGCGGTTTTGATTTTGGGGAAAAACGGTTTTGGAGGAGGGAGAGTGGTTTTCGGACCCCCCTAAGGTGGTAAGTGGTATTAGATGGGGGTCTGACTTTACCTGATGGTGACAAGTGTCCTATGGTGGTTTTGCATATCGGACCCCCCTCGTTAAAGCTCGGATGGCATGGGGGGGGAGGAAACATTATTGACGTAGATTAATGTTTTTTGGGATATGTGCAGAAAGTGAATGTTTTGTTTTATTTTTATTTTATTTTTTTATTATTTGTTTTTTCTTTTTACGTGTTTTCATTTTAATTTTTATTTGTTTTAATTTTATTGTGTTTTACGTGTTTTTGTTTTCTTTTTTTATTGTTTTTATTTTATATATTTTATATAATTTTTTAATGTTTTAATTATATAGTTTTGTTTTTATTATGTTTTTATTTTTGTTTTACGTTTAATTTTTATTTATTTTAATTTTTAATTGTTTTATTATTAAATGTTTCTTATTTGGTTGTTTTTTTTTTTAATTAATGTTTTATTAATGTTTTACCCTAACCCAATTACTAACCTAATTATTAACACTATTAATTTAAACTAATTAATTATTTATTATTAGCAAGCCTAACTTAGTTTTATTAATCTAACTACACTAATTTAATTAAATTAACATTATTATGCTAATTAGTGTTAAAAAATGTCACTAACCATTTATTACTAACCTAATGTTTTTTATCCTAAGCTTGTTTATGCATGTAGGGACGAAAATGGTGGAGGGGTGAAAAAATGGAGGGCAAGGGCATGAAGGGTGCGGTAGGGTGATCAAGGATCGGGCAAAATGGATGGAGGGAGAAAGTGAAATCAACTGAACCCAGCAAGCCAGATGTCTTTATCATGAGAGAAATGTTGAATAGATAGCTGAAAAATCAAGTCACCTATGATTATAGGACCCCAACATGTATGAATAGGAAATAAACCATAGCAATGATATGACCATAGAAACTAACCATTTAAAATTTTGATATATAATTTAACAAACAAAAATATAAACTCTCTATCAAATGTTAACCTTAGTCTTTGAAATTGTCCCTTTGCAATCTATATTTGATCCTCGAAGAGTTTATGATGGCTTAAAAAACCTTATGTAGATGATGGAATAACTCCTTCAAAACCCTATTGTTATCATTGAAATTTCATTCGCAAATGGTTACAGGAATCCAGCATCTTCAAACACCCATTACTCCATCCATGGCCCAAAAAATGCATTCCCAAAGGGCACAAAACTATATAACTAGTTATAAAATTAGCATGCCCTAAGGATACAAAGGAAGCACGTGCACGTGCGACAATCTAAAAACCCCAGAAAAGCGCACATGCACCCGATGTGCGATTGTGGACGTAAAAAGCCACGCATACTTCAGAACGACGCATTTATGATTTTGGTTGGCCTTCCACCCACTTCTGGTTCATCTCCCAAGTCTATTTGACACCCAAATATGAGTTGAATCCGAGTGGGGGGTTGGTCAAAGACCTAAGGGTACCCTAAAGAGCCCCTTGTTCACACTAAAGACTCATTGAATAATGTCTCAAATCCTTACTATAAAAAGAGGCCATGGGTGCACTATATTTCCAAGAATTCATTTGTTGTTGTGTTGCCTATATTCTCTTAGAGGAACCTCTTTCCTTACTAGAGCATACAAGCACCATTTCATTTAGCCATTCACATCACCTCTTGAGTGAATGAGCTTTGGATTTATTCACCATTTCCTTCTAGTTTTCTACTTGTAAGAAGAGCTCAATCATTGGGGGTTCAAGAGCCCTCCCTTGGAGGAAGAGGGGACCCATAAGTCTCCCTTTCTCTTTGGTGTTTTCCCACTAATACAACTTATCCATTGGTGGCATGAATGTTGTTTACTTTTTGTTCCATTTCCCTTATGCACTCTAGTTTAGTTTCTTTTATTGTTATTAGCTTAGTTCTTTGTTTGTTTCTTATGTTTGATGTTTCTAACTCTTGCATTCATTATTGTCTTGTCCAGCTAACCCAACTGGACTTGTAAACGTCATTGTTTTGCTCATGTAGGTGACGAAAGGGACGCAACAGATTGGAAACTCCAATGGGGATAGGTATCAATTACCTCTCCATTTGGGTTGTTTGAGCACTTCTTTTTGGTTTATTTAACTTACAGGAACCATAACCGGCCCATGCCTGCCTGCAAAAAGCTAAATTCAGAGCTGAGCTGAGAGAATTTCCTCCGAAATTTTCTTCCCGATGTGGGTTTTTAACCCACGGGACCATCTTCCGAGAACGTGCGCCAAACTCACTGTGTTGCTCAGTGCATTCTTCGCACCTGTGTCAAAAGGTCATTTTTTATTTGCGCATTGGCGCCAAATGCGCCTCTATCTACTCTGCGACCCGTGCATCTGTCCAGAAAATCATCCATTGTAAGGTTTTTTGCTTTCATTTTGCCATGTGGATGGCTTGCTTTGATTAAAGATAAGTTGGAATCATTCTATATCACAAATATAACCACTTGCATTGGGACCAGAAATTGAATGTCAATCTTTGAGTATGCTCTTCTCTCGCGCCATAAAGCGATCTTAAGAATCAAAAAAATGATTGAGGGGAAATTTCATCTCCCTTAAAAGACAAAATCTTTAGGAGAGGACAACAGCCCCCTAGGGACTCCTCTTAGTTTCTTTTTCAAGCACATCTTAAATTTATAAGGGCCCATACATGCCCACATGCTACAAAGATAGGATAGTTTTTTAATTTACTTTCTTAGATTACATCACTAGGGAAGTTTAAAGGTTTTGTAATGGGCCCATACATGCCCACATGTCCACAATCTAGGATAGTTTTTTAGGCTTTCTTAGATTAAATCACACTATGGAGTTAAAGGATTGGTAAGGACCCATATGTCCAAATGCTAGTTCTCTAGGGACTTTAAAATTCTGCAAGGTTGTACCATTGGCATTTAGTAAATTAGGTAATCAGGACTTGTAAAGGACCACAAGAAGTCCACATGTAGCAAGGTGACACCTAACTTATTAAAAATTTGGCACACTTTCACTTGTTCACACACAAAGCCACTATTCACTCACATAGTTTCATCTGGAATCATCGAGGTTGAAGTAAGTTTCCTCCAAAGGGATCCTGAAACACCCCACCCTTTTTTCGACAAAACTATCCACTCCCACTTAAATTCAACGAGGTTGGTTCATACCCCCAATCTCTCAAACTGACATCTAAAAAATTTATAAAAACTCACTAAGTTTTCCTCCACAGGAGGTTCCAAAAGAAAATTTTTATTCTAGGTAGGATCTCAGGGATAGGCATCCAAATAACTCCCTATTATCTGGTTCTCACATCTTCAAAACAATAGAAGTTGTCAAATAGGGAACTTTAAAATCCTCCAAGTCAAGTGTTCCTAACACCATAAGGCAGGGAGATACCCGTGAAGGGTCAAAGGCCGAGGTCTGGTTGTTCTGTGTGTCCCTCCTTGAGCCACCCCCCTCTTGGTTGGGATCTAGCCTGTGACCCATTTCTTAGGCCAAAAATCTAAATGTCGCACTTTGACTGAGGTACCTAGTGACCAAATTTTAGGACATCTACCCAGGTGGCAATTGTGGGTCGCAATTGCACATTGATCAGATTTTGTGTGTCTATTGGGAAATATCATCATCTCTTTCGAGATATTCCCCCTCTACCCCTCATTATAACTGATTGTTTCATCCTTCATTGGTTCCTCTTTTAGTGGCTTCAGACCCCACTATTGAGTGTTATTGGAAGGTCGAGTGCTATTTTGAGAGGAAGGACGTTACATCTTTTAGGACATGGCATTTGTTTTCTTTGTTCTCCCACGCAGACAAAACCTACCTACCCACATGTATGCTTCTTTATCAATTGATTTATGTATGATGCTCTTGTGATTACATGCGATTGTGAGATATATTGTGAAGGTCCAAAAAATTATAACAAATAATCTTGTTTATTTATTGCTCTCATCACCATTTGCACACATCCACTTTTCTATTCGGACATCAAAGGGGATCCACAGAATCCCCATCGTTCCAGATGCTTGCTAAATATCCCTCCCATTCTAGGGGGAGTTCCTCATCTTGCCAACTCGTCAGCTACACCTTCTCACACCCCTGTGAGTGCTACCGTCTTGGGATCTGCTTTTCTTGGTTCCACTTTACTTGGGTCCACTTCCCAAGGTCAACCATCCACTCGCTTTCCTTTATAATGAAGTGGGGGGCACACTTCTTCCCCAGGAGGAAGTACAAACCCACCTAACCCCCCTCAAGGGTCAGGTACACAAAACACTCACACCATGGATGGAACTAATCCTCCACCTCCACCACAGATGCCATACTTGGCTTCCCTCAACATACCGGATCTAACCAAACTCACCAATGATCTTATATTGCACAACCCCACATGGCCTACAATGCCTACCAAACTCCCTTTGGACATCCCCAAGTTTGAAGGAAAAGCGAGAGACGGCCCGACCAACCATATCATGATCTTCCACTTATGGTTCTCTTCAAACAGCATCATGGACGACTCCATCCGACTGAGGTTATTTCAACACACACTCACTGGCCCATTAGCCAAGTGGTATGTAGAAGAAAAATATGGGTCCCATGTGACCTTTGAATCTTTGGCCAAAGCATTTTTTACCTTCTTTCAACTCCCAATTCGTCATGACAATGGTCTCGAACTACTCTCATAGTTCAAACAAACCTCCGCTACACACATCGCTGACCACATTCACGAATGGTGCCAACGACGTAGTCTATGCAAAGCTAAAGCCACCAAGCAACAATGCCTCAATTGGTTTCTCAAATCACTTGTTTCCCTCCTTCCCAAGGATGTGGCCGCCACCTTCCCCCAGTCTAAAGAAGAATCCATTGGCAAGGCTCAACAATTCTAACTCATTTATTCACATTCAGGATACTTATATATGGTACTACTTGACGCCCCGAGACCCATGCCATTCCGCCAGGACAAACCTGGGATGTCTCACTCAGCAGATGGATTGATTGGTACCATGACACACCACAATCTATACATCCAACCACAACCTATGTATGGTACACCCAAATATTCACCTATATATGGAGGTCCATCTTATTACCCCCCTCCCCTTTACCAACAGTCATATCCTGTTGTTCCCACTCAGTCATTGGGGGAACCCCCACCGGTACCCATGCCGTATTTGGTCTCTCAATTCAATACGGGTCCACCCCCAACCCTTGGATATGAACCTAGAAGTAATGGAAGTACCTCTACTTCCTATACGCCATATGGATCCTATCCACAAAACAATCCATATTTCCCATTTCATAGTCCTCCCCAACTGGTTAATCCTCCACCGGGACAACCACATGTCGGCGTAAACTTTGTTCAACCATTTCCCATTCAAAAGGTTCATATATTTGAACAATTGAATATAGTCAATCTGACTCATAAGAAGAAAGGAAAAAATCGAAACAATGACAATCCAGGACCAGGAGGGAATGACCCCCACAACCATCCCGCTGGGGGAAACCAATACCAAGACCCCCAAGGGGGCACCAATAACAATCAACCATGACAATGGAAGAACAACAATATTCGGACTAACTTCCCTTGCACTATATGTGGTGAGTATGGACATTATACTCGTCATTGCCCCCAAATTCCTAATCTCCAACAGATGAGGGCATCCATGAACTCACAGGGCCCTCTAGCACCATCTTCCCTTCAACATGCCCCACAACAGTATTTGAAACCACCACCTCCAGTTTCTTTGCAAAACCCTATACCATACCAAGGTGTGATGAACACCCAACAAATGATCAACCCTACCCCACCACAAATGGAGCAATATCCAAACCCGGGTGCCACTCAACCCGGGAATCCGGTTGATCGCAGTGTCCTCCTCATGAGTGAAGAAATTCTTCAGAAAACCCACAACCGTCAATACGGTATGCCTCCCAACTCTACCCCAACCACCTCAGAAACACTACCAACTACTGTAGGACAACCATTGATGATTCCACGTCCTAACGTGGAACCCATTCCTCGCATACCACATATGCCTTTACGGTGAAATGTGCATAACCCTCATGCTAGGGCTGCTCATAATTATGGTCTGGTTGATGACTCACCTCAGTCTCTTGCAGCCATGTATGTGTTGGAGGTACTCCAAACCTGTCCATCATAGAGAAAATCCTTGCTTTCTACCTTGGGGGCAGTCGACCCAGCTGACACACAGCTGATCACATTTGATTCAGATAGCGTAGAACCACGTCTTCCTGCCCAAGTAGCCTTTCATATACAAGTTAAGATCTGGAAAACCACATATTATCGGTGTATCATCGATGAAGGTGAATCCACATGCATCATGTCTAAACATGTATGGTAGAAAATTGGCTCCCCTGAACTAGTACCCTTTGCCATCACCCTTTGAGCTTACAACGGTCGACCAACATCTTCCGCAGGGCTTTATCAAAATGTCCCCATAGAACTTGGGGGAAAAACCATCCTCCTTGACATTGAAGTTATCAATGCCCATCTTGATTACAATATCTTGTTCGGACGCAATTACATGTATGATATGAAGGCAATCGCCTCTTCTGTGTTTCGTACAATGATGTTCCCCCATAATGGGAAGATCGTCACAAATGACCAACTTACACATTACGAGCCTAACCATTCCGCCAACATCGATAACATCCTCCCCCTTGTCCATGTTAGCTCGAATGATTTTCCAGTTGCTAACATTGGCCCTAGATTATTCCAAGACCCATCCATGTTGGGCACTTATCAGGGAGCGCCATCATTCCTAAACCCATCTTTTTCAGCACAAGTGTGTGTAGTTTCCTCTAAAGGAATAGACATCGGAGACAAGACTCCTATCACTGAGTCCCCTCCCCATATCAAAGTTCCACTAGTTGAATAAATACTACATCGGGAGTTCCCTGAGAGTGCCACTGCACCACTTATCACAGATC
>SNQJ01S0111529.1:1702-25512 GCA_010110895.2 Picea sitchensis | reverse complement strand
GATCCAAAAACCAAAGACATGAAATATGGTACTACACATATTATAATATATTATCAAGGAAAAAACAAGCTAAATGAAATTTGTACATTTGAAAAAAAATTTACAAGTTAAATGAGTACATCAATAAAAAATAACATACTAACATTGCAAGTTCAAATATGAGCTATGTAGATCGAAAATTGGATTTTTTCAATCGGTGGGTGACGGAAAAAATAAACAGCTCAAACAAAAGCCAAGAACAGTGTCACAACTATAGCAATTGTGTCGCAAAGTTTCTTAACATCACATATATATAGATAAAATAGTCAACTAACCGTTAACACTGACCAATGAAATAGGCAAAATTTTCGTCACTATTGCCACGAATGTTCGTCGCTATAGCGACGAAAATCCCGACTAGGTGAAAATAAGATTTTCATGGATATTGCGATGAAATTTCGTGGCAATATCGACGAAAATCCCACCCTATTTAAAAAAATGATGAAACTAGTGTAAGCATGGAAAATTTTCATGGAATAATCCACCCATATGTAGTAGTGTCCCTAAGGATGTAGAAAACATCATATCATTTATGGGAATTATCGGTTATTACCGGAGATTTATCCAAGGATTTTCCAAGATCGCATATCCAATTACCTCGCTACATAAAAAGGGAATAAAATTTACTTGGTCACAAAAGTGTCAAGACAAATTTGATAAATTAAAAAGACTGTTAACTACAACACCTATCCTAAAGGTAGTGAATCCCGATAAAGATTTGACAGTTTGTGTGGATGCAAGAAAAGAGGGATTAACAGGTGTATTGACACAAGACGAGTATGTCATCTGCTATGAATCTCGTAAACTAAAGGAACATGAAGGGAATTGCGTGACACGTGATTTGGAATTAACAGCCGTAATTCATGCTTTAAAAATGTGGCAACATTATTTAATGGGAATAAAGTTTCTACTATTAACCATCAATAGTGATGTAAAATATTTATTCGGTCAACTAGATCTCAATACAAGGAAAGTAAGATGGTTGGAATTTTTAAGAGAATTTGATTTCGAGGTACGACACATCAAAGGTAAGGAAAACAAAGTCGCAAATGCACTAAGTCGGAGGACTAAAAGACTATATGAAATAAACATCATCAAAGCATAAAACGATATCGAACAAAGAATAAAATCTGCAAGCAATAATGACGAAAGTTGCATGAAAACAACAACCAAATTGCAAGGAAATGTTGAAAAATTGAATAGAACAGATATGAGTTTAGACAAAAATGGGCAGTCAAGGTTCAAACACCGGCTGTATGTACCAAATTATGTTTATTTAAAGACAACAATTCTTGACGAACTGCACCAAAAACTGTATTTTGGTCACTCAGGATACCAGAAAACTATAACAACCTTAAGAATTTTTTTTTATTGGCCTAACATGAAGAATGAAACAACTGAATATTTGTCTAAATGCTTATATGGCAATAGGTAAAGGTTGAACATCAATACCCAATAGGTTTGTTACAACCTCTGCCTATACCAGAATGGAAATGGGAGATTATCTCGATGGACTTCATCACAGGTTTTCCTAAGACTCAAGACAAAATGACTCGATTATGGTAGTAATTGATAAACTAAGAAAATCTGCACATTTTATACCTGTGAAATCTACTTATAAAGAGATTAATATTGCTGAAATTTTTATGAAAGAAATATTTTAGATTGCATGGAATTCCTAAGATGGCGGGTTTCGATAGAGATATCAAATTTACATCAAATGTTTGGAAGGAATTTTTTGTAGGATTGGATACTAATTTTAATTTCATCACAAGCTACCATCGACAAACATATGGGAAAACATAACTAACAAACCAAATTATCAAATACATGTTGCGAATGTACGTAAGGAAGAAACCAACTAAGTGGGAGGAGTACCTCCACTTAGTTGAATTTTCTTACAACAACAATTATCATACATCAACTAAGATGAATCCCTTCGAAGCATTAAAGATGAGTAAATGCACAACTCCGATTAGATGGGATCATTCAGTTGACAAGATTATGTTAGGACCGGAAATGCTCCAGGAAATGGAGAGAATGGTAAAAAAGAGTACCAAAAAACTTAAAAGAGGCCCAAGACTGACATAAAAGCTATGTAGATTTAAAAAGAAGTCATAAGGAACTTCAAATAGGGGACCATGCATATCCAAAATTCAAAGAAAGAAGGATTTCTCAAGAGCTAGGAATTTTTTCAAAGTTGGCACCAAGATTTTATGGCCCCTTCGAGATTTTAACTCGAATCAGACCCGTGGTGTATCAACTAGCACTTCCTGCAAATTTAAAAGTTCATAATGTTTTTCATGTTTCATTACTAAAAAGGTATATTCATTATCCTACTCACATATTTGATTGGAACATGGTGCAGGTGGAGCCAGAAGGCGAGTTCCAAGAGGAACCTCTGCGCATTCTAGACAGGAAAGAAACAATACCACGGAACAAAGCCATCGCCCAGGTAAAAGTGCAATGGAAGCACTTCATCCTTGAGGAGGCTACTTGGGAATTGGAAGAAGATAGGATGAAGTCTTATCCAACCCTATTACGAGAGAGGAATGAACATTGAGGACAATGTTGTACTTAAGGGGGAGAGGATGTAATATCCTTAAATTTTAGATAATTAAATTCAATGTTGAATTTTGAAATAAATTTTTGTTTTTGGAAAATTTGAATTTGGAAATTATTTGCCATTTATGGAAAATTAAAATTTGGAATTTTGGATTATGTAATTAATTATTTGATGACTTTTGGGAAAATATTTGACTTTCCCAACTATCCTCTTTTATTGGACACATGCATTAGCCAAAAAATTTAATAAATTTAATGTTGGAAGACGAATGGAACAACCAGGTTAAAAATAGATGGCCATGAATCCATGAGTGGGGAACATGTTTGAGTTACCTTAAGGATGATTTTTACAAGTGAAAGAAGTGGAATTTGACTACTAGCAGCCCCTAAAAATCAGGTATTTGTAAAGCTTTGAATTTCCCCAAGGAGGGAATGAAAGACCTAGGCACAATAATGTATATATATACAACCTATGTGGGAGGCAGGACGTTGCTTAGTATGTTGGGAATGGAGAACTGTTTTTTGTTATGAGCACTGTTAGTGTGAGGAAAAGCAATTTATGATCTATTGATGGTGACTATAGATAAGGAGGATCATTCAATTTTCCCTTATGGACTCATGGTCGGGCTAGGGGGTAAGCAGGACAAGTGATTTTGGTTGTTCTGTTCTATGGTTGGGTGGAAAGTGGTTGTTTCATTTGTGTTCCAGCATCGATTTTCATATATGTATCTCAGCTTGTATTCCATTGTCAATATTATATTTATGGTTGTTTATCTGTTAGGAATATGTTGACTGTTGTACATATAAGTGAAATCAATTTTTCAGGGACTCTATAGCCATGTTATATTATGGCTTATCATAGTATCATGATACTAGTAATAATGTTTATTTGAAGTATGATGGTTATTGAAGTATTTCTCTGAAGTGTTTCGTTATGTACAGATTTGAACAACAATAAAAATACATATCTTCAATGGCGAATAGGTACATAAACATATTTTTTCTATTTCTTTATGCATGAAAGTAAGTATATATATATATACTTTCATGCATAAAGAAATAGAAAAAATATGTTTATGTACCTATTCGCCATTGAATATATGTATTTTTATTGTTGTTCAAATCTATACATAACGAAACACTTCAGAGAAATACTTCAATAGGGAACAAATTCAGACTGTATTATTATTGATTGTTATCATGGTGAGAATATATATAAAGAATAATAGTTCGAATACCTTCTTTATTTGTAACTATTACCACACAAAGCTAGTGATATAATATACTTCAAAGGTGTCTTGCAAAAGTAACTATTATATTAAATGAGTCGATGTACAAAAACATTACATTTGGGATAACATAGATCCAAACACTCCACAAACTGTTATGTTTTAAAATATAGCTTAAAGGAGTCTATACAGAAAAAACTGTATGTAACCAAATAAATGTGTGCATGGGTCGGGCAAGGATGATCATGGAAATCGAATACCTTTTGGGTTAGGATGCTCTTTTTACCCAAGCACATTTGTTTTCCCAACCTACGAGAGGAGTAAGAAAGAGTTTTAGTAATTTTCACGGAGGAAGTATACGGAGGAAGTATTCCACAGAGAATGCAATATATGTTACCAAAACTTATGCTACAGAGAAGAACGATGCATAGATGGAGGAAATACTTCACAAAGAACAAGAATTACAAATATAGATATATTTATAGGTAAACAAATTTAACCACAAAGATTTCTTTTATAGCCAGAAACAAAACACAAAGAACACAAAGTTGTATAGACAGAGGGGAGAATACACCAAAGTATTTTCATTTACATACATAGAGGAGTATTTCGCAGAGAACACACTATGTCTGTACAGAGAGAGTATTCCATGGAGGATACTGGGTTTAATTTTTAAAAATAAAAATTACTCCCACAAAGAATAAGATGCACAGACATAAGATTTACTCCAAAGAAATGCACACCGTTCCTATAAAATGAGAGTTCTACACACATATATATATATATCACACTAGATAGTGAAGGTTCAAAAAACAGAATTTGGACATAAGCGATTATTTTCAAGGAGGGATTCACACAGAGCACCATCATAAATGAAACACCTAAACTAAATGAGAACCCATATAAAAGTGTCATAGATGTTTTAAGAGTACTTACCGTTCCTGGGGAATACTTCACAGAGCCAAATGCTATCTACAGAGACAAATGCCATAGACAGATTTTAATGCCACAGACAGAAGCGAATGCTAGTGCCAGATACAAAGGGTTAACAGAGAAATGACCAAGAGAAATGAGGCTCAAGGGAATAGTTACGGAGGGAGTAATGGTACCTCGAACTTCTTGATGATGGGAGGAGTGTCAAGTATGCCACCCCATCCATTTCCATGTGGGTTATCTGAAGTGTCGAGCCCACAATGGTGGTTCTTTACAATGGTAGGTCTAGAGGGTACCACAAGTCAGTCCACCATTAATGTACTTTCCCTAGTTTAAATGCTAAGATCAAACCCTAGTGGAGGTGAAGACATGACCTGGAATCCACCTATATCCATCCAAAACCACTCAATTTTTGAGTGGATAGGTAACCTATGTCGGATCGTTATAACCAACGCACTTGTATATTTCCTTGTGTAGGCTATACTAAATTTTGTATGTTACTCTCACTTATACTATGGAACATTCTTGGTAGGGGGACGATTGTACCCTAGCACATGGACTATGAACTAGAGTGGTTACAATAGTATAGTCATAGTTCTTAATTTAAGTCTCGACTTATGTAAGATGGATGTTTATGCATAACATAGGTTATAATAGTGGGATGGGGATATTGTTATAACATTTTTTTAGTATGGTTAGCATGCGTTCGATGAAAATCCCAACTTATTTTGTAGTCAAGATTTATACTAGACCTAAATAGTCCTAGTATCATCATAACAATAATCAGAGTTAGAAACTTGAATGTAGTAGCAAGAAGACTAGATTTCAAGTAAAACAAATGAGATGACTATGGTTTCATGGATAATAGAAGTAAGTTATCATTGGGTACTAAACCTCATACAAGATATTAATATAGTAGAGCAACACTTTTATGCGCATAAACAATGAAGAGATTTATAAGGAGTATTTTTTATGTTGCAACAATTTCAATAATATATAGTTGTTTTCCCCTAATCATTTTTTATTTTATTTTAGTGAAATTTGGGGTATTTTAGTTTTCCATGTAATTTTGCATGCCCATGTTGCTTCTGTGAGATTATTTGACCAATATTTATTTTTCATTCTCACTACTTTGGTGAGGATGTTTTCTAACTCTTGAATTGTGACCTCAACTTTCCCATTTTCTTGAGGATGGTAGGGTGTTGAATTTCTATGGAAGATGTTATGTTCCTTCATGATTTATTCAATGAGCCTCGATGTAAATTGAGGGCCTTGATCCATGACTATATATCATGGATAACCAAAACTTGAGAATATGTATTCTTTGAGGAATGCAACTACATTTGATTCTATGGCATCCTTCATGGCCCTTACTCAACCTGTTTTGTTAGGTATTCTGTGCACACCAACATGTGTTTCTTTTTCCCTGATGGACTATCAATTTGGCCTATGAAGTCCATGCCCCACTTTTCAAATGGATCCAATGATTCTTGAGGTTGTAAAGGAATCTCATTCCTCCTTTTTGATTTCCCCATTCTTTGACATTCATCACAATGTGAAGTGTATTGTTGAGCATCTCTATGTAGGGTTGGCCAATAATATCCAACTTGTAAGATATTATAAGCTATCCTCTTGGGTGCATATTGACCTCCACATGGTTCATAATGATAATAATGCAATATATTATGCACCTCATCTTCTCTTACACATTTCCTTAAAATCTGGTCTCGACAAAGTTTGAACAAATAGCCCACAACCCAAGTGTAGGCTGAAATTTTTCGGCCAATCTTGCATCTCTCACTGTAGGAAATTTTTTGAGGGAACTTTCCAGTTGTTAGATAATTTGCTATATCATTAAACCAATGGTGTTATACAATTATTTTCCACCTGATCACCTGATGGGAATCATCCAAAGGTTAGCAGTCTGAAGCATTAAATTATACCACTTTTTCGTTGAGTTTGCAGTCCCTTTTTTCTTGGTTATTGGTTGTCCCTTTAGATCCCATGACTAGAAAGAATTACTTGCTCCTTGTCCTCTTTTAAGGAGCAATCGGTATCTCCCTGCAAGGTTGCAGGGTTAGACTTGGTTTGTTACTCCTTATTTAGGATTGGTATCATGAGATGATATTAAACTCCAGATTCTTTGCGGTTCGACCTCAAGAAGCTTTTAATCTTCAGAATGGATATATTATCCAAACTATGCTTTGATTTTATCTCTATTATCCTATAAATAATGGGGGTCTCTCATGGGAAAAGGGGGGGAGGAAAAGAGAAACTATTTTTTTGTTGGAATATTGATCACGAAGCTTGGGAAAGGAATCTGGTTAGAGAGTCACCAGGCTATCAAATTGTAAGTTGTAAACTATTTCCATTTGATTAATAGAATATGCATGTCACTTTCCCTCTTATTTTATTGTAAATTATTATCATGATATTTGGAAATAATTAGGATGTTTCATATCATACCATTAGATCTAAATCATACAAAAAAATGATTTCTAAGGGAATGGAATAAAGATCTTACCCGATCACTTGAGGGTTGTCCCTGCATGCTCCTTCGTCATTTTCCTTGTCAAAGATGTACTTCACTCTTTTCAATGTGGATATGCACACATGAAGATACAATAAAACTCCTTTCATAAGATCAAATATATAATGTATAATTTTATTATATATCTAATGATATGACATGAAACATCCTAATTATTTCTAAATATCATGATAATCATATACAATCAAATAAGAGAGAAAGTCACATGTATATTCTATTAATCAAATGGAAACAATTTACAACTTACAATTTGATAGCCTGATGAATCTCTAACCTGATTCCTTTCCCAAGCTCCATGATTAATCTACTAGCATGAACTTACTTTCTATTTTCCTCCCCCCCCTTTTCCCATGAGTTTGAAATGATTTCTTTCCTCCCGCTCTGGATCGGTAATAACTTCATTCTCTTATGTTATAACGAATGGATGGTGCTTCGAACCGGTGATACTGCTTCTCCCTTACATCCGTTCATGAAGTGATTACCAACTAATCTAGATGGAAAGAAGATCCCCATTATTTATAGGATAGCAGAGAAAACATCAAAGGGTATTTTGGATAAGATCTCTATTCCCAAGATGAAAAGCTTCTCGAGGTAGAACCACAAAGAGTATGAGTCTTAATATTATCTCACTAAACCAATATGAAATAGGGAGTAATAGACCTAACCACGTCTTGCATGCTTGTAGGGAACGACTGATCACTCCTTGAAAGAGGACAAGGAGAAACCATCACTTTCTGGTCACGGGATGTAAAGGGACAACCAATGACCAGGAAAAAAGGGACTGCAAACTTAGAGGAAAAGTGCTATAATTTAATGTTTCAGAATGATAACCTATGGATGATGCCCATCAGGTGATCAGGTGGAAAATAATTGTATAACAGGTGCACCCTAATGTTGGATTACTGAGAGGGGGGGTGAATCAGTAATAGAGAAATTTAATCCTTTTTAAACATATAATCCAAGTGTTATATCAATGAGGCATTATCATCCAATAAATACAGAGTAAATATGCAATGAACAAATGAAAAAAAACACACACACAGTACACCAGTGTTTTACGTGGAAACCCAAATCGGGAGAAAACCACGGAATTCTTTTTCTTATATCTCTTGAAGAATTACATTCATTGGAAGCACCGACTTCCTTCGTTTTCGAGCTGCAACTGTAAGGAGGCTCCAACCCCCTAGTTTCTCAAGCTACAACCCGAGAGAAGCTCCAACTCCCCAATTCTCTGGCTACAACCAGAAGGAGGCTACAACCCCCTATGTTCTCTGGCTACAACTGGAAGGTGGCTACAACCACCTGCCCTTGCCCCGTCCTACCACCCTTAAGTAGAAGTAGAATGATGGAACCACTGTCACACTATCACTGTGATATATACCACTGTAAACCTGTATCAATAAATTTGAACCGTGCATCAACCTGTACCTCAACCTGTAATCAACCTGTACCATAAAAATGTGCATCAACCATGCACCAACCTGTACCAAACAACCTGTAATCAACATGTACCATAAACAAGTGCATCCAACCATGTACCAAGTATGTACCAATCATGTGTCAACTACTCATCAACTATGACTCATCAATATGTACCAACATCACTACTCATCAATCCATGACTCATCAATATGTACCAACATCATCAACTATACACCCCATGTATGTGACACCATCAACTACTTGTCTCAACCATGTACCTCAACAAGTACCCCAACCAAAAAGCCCTTCCTCATCACTCTATCATCCAAATCTGATTTGTATCTCTATAATAGACCTAGTGTATATGATCAATATTCCCTAAACCTTCCTTAACTTTTGCAATTACTGCAGAGACTAGCATTTTCATCAAACTTTTTCTTTAGTCTCACATGCCTAGTTTTTGATTAGTCAACAACCCTAACTTGAAGTAATCATAATTTTAGAAATTGGGAATAAGCAAATATCTGAAACTGATACACAATTTTCAATGTGTTTTGTGCAATTCCTCCAAGTTTACCTACTTGGAACCCTCTCTAAAATGAGTTATAACAAAATGGCATACCTTGTTGAATTCCCTGCCTTATTCTAGAGAGCACCTTGTAGAGCATGCCCCAATATGAATAGTTGTTGAAATGATCTGAAAATGTTACAAAGAATAGTATAGACTTTACCCTAACCAAAAAATCTGGTTTCACTAAATTTTTGATCTCATATGAATAAGTTATGACATTTTTTTTTTTTTTTTTTTTTTTTGACTAGTTTCAAGACTGCCACAAACCCTATTTTCTAATGTAGTGTAACTCCCAAAATAAAAGACCCATTAAGATGAATTTTTTACCAATATACCTGGATATGTTTTCTCAATGGCATAGAAATTTCACAATTGAATCATTATATAAAAATATTATATTAAAAATGGTGAGAGGGACTTGTAAATAACATACCCTAGAGCACATCAAAAGTAACTTAATATCCTTCCTTACATTTGGCCTTCTTTTCTTAACCTTCATTCATAATTCTGGTTTAGATATACTTTGTTACCTCATAAACCTATAGTTGTTCACATTCTGTAAGTGTTATTAAAATGAGAGAGCTTGCCTTTTATTTATATTCTCCAAGTAGCTTCCTTAAAAACATCCTCTAGGTCACTTGGCCCCACTTTCCCTATTTTAGGGTTAACCCACTTCCAATTCTCCATTAAATTTATTATTGAAATAATTTATTTTTGTGAACACTTTGAATTATAATACACTCATTACTTCAATTTTATTATTTTACCTTTTAAAATCTCTTAAACCACTTTGACTACTTTGACCTTTTGGGGCTTCTAGATGACATATAAGGGTCCTCCAACTTCGTAAGGCCATAACTCTCAAACCGTGAGGAGTTATGTGATGTTCCACATACCACCATAAATGGAATGAAATGTACTATCCATATAGAATAGTATTATCTAAAAGTATATCATAACTCATACCATTATACATCAAACAAACTTGGGTCCATTACGCAAACCTGGGGTCTCCAACTTCTCATGGCCATAGCTCTCTAACCGTGAGGAGTTATGTGACGTTCCACATACCACCAGAAATGGAATGACAAGAAATATCCATCTAGGATAGTTTACCTGAAAAATTCATTGTCCTTCATCTCATTATTCCACAATTAATCATGGGTTCTCTTACTCCAAAAAGCGTCTTCTCATGAGGGCTTTCACCATAAGGGGCTCACTTTGGAGTTCATCCATCTGTACTTCTTATCAACCATGAAAATACAATAATGAGTCATATTTACATCAAACAATATTGGGTCCATTACCCAAACCTTAGTGTTGCAGGGCCTTCTTCAAGGGTTGGCATCAATGACAACTAACCTTAATCAACACCTAAAGTGTGAGGTCATAATAGGTGTCTGATGGCTGAAATAATTTACAAACAAAATCAAAGATCATTGGGAAGAGGAACCTAGAAAGAAACCATCATCAATCTGACATAATAATAATATCCCCAAGGTGGGTATACTCATGCTCGGTAATAAAAACTAAGCATAGCCACCGAAAACAATACATTGCGAATCCATGCATGATGCAGAAAATTAGATCATGGCCACTACAAAATACACCGTGGATCCATGTCACAAGTGGAAACATAGGCATGAAAAAGTACAAATGTGGATCTATGTCACAATATACAAATCTGTGAGATGACTTGATGCCCAAGCGAACTATGAAGTAATCATGAATAACTCCATCACAATTTGGGAGGGAATGCAATCAAGGAATGAATGGTCCCAACCCAAGGTTTTCATCCCAAATCCCAATGGTATGAATATACAACATGCAAATCAATGAGTTAAGGTCAAGCATGGTAGAGAGCGTTTGATTACCGATCATTTATGTAGATCGTTAACAGACGTGAGAGAATCCATCGATGATTAATATGAACCCCAAGATACCTATTACAATCGAACGAGTGTGAACATATGAGTTAAAGTTGAACACTCATAGATTCATTCAAAAGGAGACAATGATGTAAACCCATTGATGAAATTCAAGGAAGCCTTCCACTGATGTCTACAAGTCCCAAGGTACTAACTAGTTTCTAGATTTCAAACCTGGATAATGATCTGGAGTCGAGAAGATGAAATCCGTCAAAGGAGGACCTTGATGTATCCCCCATAAATCGACATGAAACATATAAAGTTAGATGGTGTGAAGAGTGTAATAGTAGAGAAAAAATGATGCAGGGATGGTGAGGATGAATGGGATAAAGGAATGAAAATGGTTGGCACATGATAACTTCCCTTGAACAAATAAGCACAACAAATAAATTGACTTTGCAACATTAATTCAATAAGGACCAAAAAAATTGTCATTAATGACTAGAAGACTAACCAATCAATGGATTTCGTGAAGTCATGGAGATGGTAATGATTTAGAGACAATGTATAACCCAACTGTTGTACATAGATGCAAAACAGGTGCATTGTTCAAGTGCAACTCAATAGATGGTTGGAATTTGTGAAGATGACTATATGGAAAAAAAACCCACTCTTTTTGCTTTTGTCATGTTTAAGTGAGTGCGGAAGAAAATAGAAGTATGCTTGATGTTTTCACCCATGGATTTGTTGTCGATCCTAGGGTGGATAATAGTGATCGATTCGTCATTTCATATTTAGAGAGTTTGAAAATACAAATAAGACTCCAAGGGTGTTATTTTTCGTAAATTTAGTCTCCCAAGTCCGAAAAAGGATAAAATAATACAAGGGAGAACTCTTCTAGCCAATGAGGACTAGATTATTCATTTTTTGTAATTAGTCCATCTGATCTGAAAAGGGGATAAAATTACATCAAATATATTTCCTTTCAGATATATTTAACGATTCTAAAGGAAAATAAGCTCACTCAACAATCTTTTCATGTTTAGGGAGTTTGAAAAGAGATTAAAGGAGACTCCAAAGAGTTCCTTTTTCATTTAGTTTTTACGAGCCTGAAAAAGTGATAGAAGTATACTCAGTAATTTATTCTTATGTATTTAGGAGCACAAGAAATAATAAAGACTATTCTCATGGTTATCTATTTCATTTTTTAATGAGATTGCAACATAGGATGAAACTGTGCTCAGAGTGCCTGCTTCATTTTGAAACAAGCTTGAAACAGAGAATGAACTATGCTAGTTATTGGTTTCATTTTTACATGAGCTTGAAATAGAGATTGAAAATATTCTCGGGGTTGGTTTCATTTTCACGAGCTTGAAACTAGAAAATAGACTATGCTCGAGGTATGCTTCATTTTTAGACAAGCTTGAAATAGAGAAAAAATATGCTTGATATTGGTTTCATTTTTCTGCAAGCTTGAAACCAAGAATGGAACTGTTCTCAGGTGATACCCATTAGCAGGTTTTCTTCCCAACATCATGTTCATAGGTTGCTACTTTTACCTACAACAATATTGGCAAAAGCTAACAACTTAACTCCAACATGATATCTAGAGGCTGGAGACATGCCCCCTAAGTTTAGTTTCATCTGTTGAATATTCTTCTATACCCGATTAGACTCTAAGTTACTAATAGGAATAGGTTGACCAGAGAGGGAGGAAGGAAGAGGAACAATTGACATATGAAGAGGAAATGAAGGTTCAATTACTATATCTTGTAGAATACTCGACTCAATTGGAGGGGAGTCCGTTTCATTTTTTAATGAGCTTGACATGGACAATGAGCTATGCTCATGGGTATGTTTTTCATTTTTTAACAAGCTTGACACAAAAAGGGAACTATTTTCATGGGTATCTATTTCATTTTTTAACGAGCTTGACACATAAAGGGAACTAGGATCATTAACCTTTACCATGGATTCCAATAGTTCTTCATTAGATGAAAGAATAACACTCTGGAAGGAATACATGTTAAGAGACTCACTCTTATCAACATAGGGGAGAATAGACTCTAATGTCCCTGGCGAGGGATTTACCATGTCAACTGTTGGAACTAAATCCAAATAAGGTGAGCATACGATGAGAAGATCCTTCTCATTAGAAATTGAAGGCATGGGACATGATGCCACATAATGAACTTGTGGCGGGGGGGACATCACTTGCATATAAGGAACATTCAAGGAGGTTGGATTTTTGACAATCAATGAATAATGAGGACTAACAAATGAAAGATGGTCAAGAGTCACAATTTTTCCATCATGAGGGAAATGCATCGCTCAAAAGAGTGCCGATAGGATAACTTTCACAGCATAGACATAGTCCCACCCAAGGATAAAATTAAAATCCAAGGGACTTTGAACTACCATAACATCAATACATAAAATTTTCCCTGCTAAGGTAATGGGAAACTGAGGAAGGATCCCTAAAGGTTCACTGGTTCTTGTATTAAACACCATTATATGATGGGTGACCGACACAAGCTAAAGGGAACCAATATCTTTCCAAGCAGTTGAGGATACAATGCTGACATAAGCACCTTCATTTATAATAGTAAGATATATGTTCTTATCGCAAGTATTCAAAATGATTTGAAAAGGTAGGTAGGAAGGAATACAAGGATCTGTCAGTCTATTCCAATAAAAGGAAATGACTTTAGTACTTGGAGGGGGTTCCAGTGAAATGGGTGAAATTCCCCTTGTCCAAAGGAACCTATAGTGACAAGAAAAACCTGGGCGGTATCAACTTCACTCCCCAAGGGAAGAGTGGGTTTGATCGATGATGGAATAATATTAACCACTTCATCAACCAATGGTGGTTCAAGAGGGGACTCATGGGAAGCAGTTGGAGGTTGTTTATGCAAATTACAATGTCTTCCAACAATTTATAGGCTTCATCTATACAAGGGGAAAGATAAGTGTGGTGTATTTCCTTACATAACCAACAAGGAATATTGTCCTTACCCTTTTCCCCCCTAACTATATGATCAATGGTTGAGGTTTTTTCATCAACATGATGTCCATAGGCTAGAGACATGGGTTGTTGGGAACCCGTAGACCACACTTCTAATACCTTGGGAAGACCAGTGAAATCTCTAAGAAGGTGGTCAGCTTTAAAAATCCTGCAAGCGAATTTGGTCTTACATCTTGTGTTGGTAGGTTTTCCAACATCATCAACACTCCTAGCATGATGAAAAATGGTTGGGTTATTTCTCCCTTTCTTATCGTTCTTCTTATTGATCTTTTGTTTCTTCTTCTTCTTATCCTTCTGGTTACTATCATTAAGTCTTTCACCATGTGAATAATAAGAAAGGGAAGAAGTTCCACAATGAGTGAAGAAGGAAAAGGATAAACACAAGATTGATGTTCTTGGGGTGGAGGGAGGACCAACGTAGCAATATAGGGAGGACCAACATTTCCAAAACAAGGAAAAAAAAAGGTTCCCCATGAAAATGGATTCCTTGGTTGGAAGTCCCAGGAATTATTTCCATAAACACATAATCAAACTAAGGTTTGCTAAATCAAAGGGCACAGACTACCAAATTCCCTATAAGATAATAGCGAGCAAACAATTCCCTTGTAACAGGGAAAACAAGAAGTAAGGATCTTCCAGATATAGGAGATGAGTTCATCAACAAAGATATGAGAAACGATTACCCACAACTACTCCGTAATGTACATATAGAGGTGAAAATACCAGACGCAACCAAGTACCGTCCTAAGGAGACAAAATCTTATGTTGCATGTCTATCTCAGGTATTGATAGTACCACCATTGTAGTTTCCTAGGAAGGTAACCTAGGAAAAACAAATAACACTACCACTTTACACTTGGTGGTTGGGAAGAATGGTCGTGGGAGAGGGCTTCTGTGAATGGGAAGGTAACGCAAGAAAGAATTGTTAGACTTGAAGCAACTCAGATAGTGGTGTCACCCCAACGAATTTCCACTACTAATATTTCCTCCTTGAATTGCATAACTCCACCCAGAGAGAGTGTTGGGAACCGTTTCAAGCACTCTTCTCGACTTATCCTACCACTTCATTCCTGTGTTACATGAGATTTCCCAACAAACACTTCATGTTACTAATTTATTTTTCTCTAATTAGTGTTCCTAGTTTGTTTCAATGGCCTTAGATAATTTACTCTACACCCTACAACCAAGGCCCTATAACCTAAACTTGTGATTGTTTTCTAATAAAGAAAAATCTAGTTGATTTTAGATGAGGTACATTGTTACTTTTATGGTTGTTGTTAATCAAAAGTGGTAAATGGAAGTGAAACTTATGATGTGACCACTTTAGCTCCGACAAAAATTCAAAAGAAAAATGATTGGAATGGAATCTTTAGTTTATATGAAGTCTATCTATAGAAAGGAGCAAGAGGTTTCAAGAAAGGAAACAAGTGTAACATTCAATGCAAAAAACATGAAATTCTCTTTGAATGCAAAATGTTTTTGGTATATGATTCAAAGAGACTATAAGATACACGATTCCTGTCCGCCCCCCAACCATGAGGGGGAAATTATTTTTAAAATACAATTTATTTTTCCTTAAAATGCAATCTCAAACATGTCCCACCCACTAACTAGAATGCAATTAGGGTAAGATCTTTATTCCAATCCCTTATATATAATTTTTGTGTATGATTTAGATTTAATGATATGACATGAAACATCCTAATTATTTCCAAATATCATGACAATCATGTACAATCAAATAAGAGGGAAAGTCACATGCATATTATATTAATCAAATGGAAACAATTTAAAACTTACAATTTGATGGCCTGATGAAGCTCTAACTAGATTCCTTCCCCAAGATCCATGATTAATATGCCAATATAAACTTACTTTCTCTTTTCCTCCCCCCTTTTCCCATGAGAGAACCCCATTATTTGTAGGATAATAGAGATGAGATCAAATGGTAGTTTGGATAAGATATCCATGCCCAAGATGAAAATATTCTCAAGGAAGAACCATGAATAATTTGGGGTTTAATATTATATCACGAAACCAATCCTAAATAGGTAGTTACAAGGTTACATAGTCAACAATCCAGGGTAGTAATTCCCATAATTTTGGAAAGATGGTTTTCATTGATGTCAACCATAAAAGAAGCCTCGAAGAAAGCCTCTAGAAGTGATGGGTGTATTTGAAGAAGTACAAAATCCCCATAAACCCCTATAAGTAATGGGTGATTTTGATCCTAGAAGAAGTTCAACAATTCTTGAAAGTGATCCCCTTATGGTGTAGCGTTAAGCATGGTCCTCATGGGAAGATGCTTTAAACAAGTCTACAAGAATCCCTCGAAATATGGTTAAGTGGTTAAGAAGCCCTGACGGTGTGGTCATGAAACTCAAACTTTATTTAAAGAAAAAAATATGAAGTACATTGTAAATCCATGAAAAACCTCCATGATATGATAGTCCTTGTCAAATTGTTTCCAACGGTAGATGGCATGCCATGTGGTTCCTCGCGGTCGAGAAGTTATACTCTCTTAAAGTTGAACCCCCAAAGTATGGTCAAGAAGCCACATATATAAGGTAAAAGAAGTTACAATTTGTCCCTAAAGTCAAGTAATGGAGAAAAGTTGTTGGAAACAAGAAGTTACAGATCGACCCTAAAGACATTAAGCAAAGGAGGTATTTGGGAAAAGTGTAGTACCCATTAAGAGCCTCTCATTTGACTCAAGGAAGTATCATTATTGATCATTCAATATTGTGATATCTTATCATAAAATTGGTAGTGAATTTCAAAGGGAAGATGAAGTGAATAAGGGAGAAATTCTAAGGGAAGATGAAGTCTTGTGATGATGTGTTCTAAGGTGTGTTCTTTAAAGGTCATTTTTCCATTTTCACTATAACGTTTTTTCTAGAATGATTAGGATAGTGAAACTTGGAGGTTGCTAAGAATAAATATAAAGGTACATGTAGTACACATTTAATCTTTTGGTTCATTTCATTTTGGGAGATACACTCTGTGGAAGATAGGGTTTTTGACTAGTCCTGTAACTAGTTGCAAACATATGTTACGGGTAAAAAAATACATATTTATATATGATAGAAATTATGTGAGATCAATTGCATTATAAATACTCCAATCCGTAGTATGTTTTTTGTGAGATTCATAATCAAACATCAAATATTGAGCATGTGGAATGTTGTACAATTTCACTCTCCAAAATAGGTCAAAATTAAGGAAGGTATGCCATTTTTTCTATATCTCCTTTTCAATAACAAATAAAGAAGAAACACATATAGGAAATTCAGAGAATATATCAAAGAATATTAGGTACAAGTTTAAGATATTGATTCATTACATGTACATAGTTATAATTGTTGGAAGTTAGGGTTTGTGACTAATCCATAAAGTAGTCCCAAACATGTGTTCGAGATAAATTTAAGAAGTGATGTTGGTGTTTATATGTTGACCCATGTGGACCTAGGATATTTATGTGGACCCCATTTATATGTGTACCTAGTTTTATGCATCAATGATAGTGACAAAAGGAGTGACAAAAAATGTGACAGTGATAGTGACAGTCTATATGGAACCTGTTTTTAAGTGGACCTAGTTTGATGTGTTGAAGTTGAAGAAGGTATGATGAGAAAAGATATTATGTACTAGGGTTGTTACAGGATGAACGATATAGTTTTCTATATGTTTTGAGGTTTGTATCTTGGATTTTTTTGGCACCTGATTGAGGCATGTCTTGGTGATTTTGGGCATATGATTTGGGGGAAATTTAGAAAACGTTGGTGATGATGATGTATCACTATCAGTGATAGTAACAACGATATTTATATTCAAGGAAGGAATGAAGGGGAAAGGAAAGGGGTTTGGATCCTCCTTCCAGTTGGAGCTGGAGAATCTAGGGAATTGTATCTTCCTTTAGGTTGGAGCCTATAAACTAGGGGGTTGGAGCCTCCTTCCAGTTGGAGTTGAAGAATCTAGGGATAGCTTCCTTCAGGTTGGAGCCTGTAAATCAAGAGGTTGGTGCCTCCTTCCAGCTAGTTTTGGAGAATATTATAAGTTGGTGCTTCCTATGAATGCAATTCTTGACATGATATAAGAAAAGAGTTATGTGGTTTTCTCCCATTTGAGTTTCCACATAAAATTATTTTGTACTATGTATCTATGGTTATATTTTTATGATATCTTGAATGCAATCATAAAGGGACAATTTTTTGATAATGTAATTTTTACATGTTGTGGATGAAAGTGGTAAAAGGTGATCAATACTGATCACCCCCTCCCTCTTAGTATTGGTGAAAATTCCAACAATTAGTATCAAATTAGGTCCTTCAAAATCAATCTAACCACTGGAAGGTAGATCATGGATTTCATGGATAATGTAACGCCAATGTTTGATGGTAAAAATTATGAGATATGGAGATCAATAATGAAATTTCTTTTAGAGGCATAGGGGTATTATGTTTAGTACTCACTTGTTACAGGATACATCGCTTCAAAGAAACCTCTAAAGACTGTAGCCAAGAAGGAATTAAAAAGGAATAACAAAACAAAAATGGAGGCTATCCTAGATGGATTACCTGATTCAATAAAAGTCAAAGTGGGATAATGTTTATCAAAAAAATAACTTTCTAAAAAGCTATATAATCTCCACTCTAAGGAATCTCATGTTATCACATATCCATAGCATGTTTATCGAGATAAATAAGATGTTGAGATGAAAAGAGAAGACAGAAGCTCATCATGTCATAAATATCCAAAATAAGAAAATTTAAAATGCCAAAGAATATTATGAATAAGGCGAAGTGGATCCTGAGGAAGAAGTAATAAGTAATTTAAGTGAACTAAAAAGAGAAAGTAAGCAAACCAAGTCTCTCAATGAATAATTAATCAAGCTAAATTAGGGTTCTCAAAACTGTAATAAAAACTATGAATAAGCCCAACAGATTATCATGAAGCTAAAAGTTCAGCTGGAAGAAGCCAAAGTGATTGAAGAAACACTAAAAAATCAGTTAGAATAAAAGAATTGTTTGGAAAACAAAATATTATAACTTAGAAAAGAGGCAAAGACGAGAGAATTGTTTTTGACAGGTCCTCTTAAGGAAATATCTTAAGACTTAAACAAGATTGAATTATAATTTAGTCAACAAGAAAGAAGTATCTAAGAAGAAATCATATCCTTGAAAACCCAACTTAAAGAAACAAAGAGAACATAAGAAGTAATGAATATCCAGATGATGAAGAAACACTAAAACACCAGTTGGACAAAAATCGTTGTTTGGAAGCCAAAATATTATAACTTAGAAAGGAGGAAAAGATGAGAGAATTGTTTTTGACAAGTTCTCTTAAGGAAATATCTTAAGACTTAAACAATATTTAAGTATAATTTAGTCAACAAGAAAGAAGTATTGAAGAAGAAATCATCTCCTTGAAAACCCAACTTGAAGAAGCAAAGAGAACATAAGAAGTAATGAATATCTAGATGATGAAGAAAGAAGAATATTGTGAGAAGCTTGAAGAAGAAGTTGTCTCATTAAGGGTTGAATTTGCCAAGCTCAACAAGAACTTGAAGATCTCTCAAGTACTAGAATATATTTTCAGCCATCAAAGGTCACCATTCAATAAATACGATTTTGGATACATTGGTGAGGCCTCATGCAAATAAGATACAAATTCCAATCCTAGCAAGATAATTGAAGAGAGAGGAAGCTCCACACCTCTAGTAAAGAAAGTTGAATATAAGTGCTTTAGTTTACCGAAAAAGAAGAATAAAGAGAAGCCTAAGAATTATGCAGACATCCTCAAAGGAAGGGATCATGGTCAACACGATTCAAAGACAAATGAATAGAAAAGAAGAGGCATATCTCCAAGAATAACTTCTACCTTCAGGAATCAAAGAAGATTTAATCATTGTGGAGGAAACAACAAAAGATAATATTAAAATAATCTAAGGCATGAATTCAAAAGGAATCCATCACAAAGAGGATCATTCACTTCCAGGTATCAAAGTTTCTTTTATGGTTATTGTTTTTAATAACTTTGGACATAAAGCTTTAGATTACCGAGCATATGGAAGAAATGTTCAAGCAAGAGATGTTTTTGTGGCTCCCTGCAATATTGAATGTTACAAATGCCACAAATATGGACACATAGCTCGTGATTGTAGAATCATGATGGAGTCTCCCTTGAAGGAAAACACTAATATCATATACAATAAGATTTGGATAAGAAAGAAAAAAAGAGAGAGCAGGTGAATGAAGAAATCACAGAGATCATACTCACAATATTTGTAGATGTGCGAGATCATGATGAATCTACACGAAAAGAGGAAGATGTTAGAACTCTAAAGAATGATCCTTCAACACAGACGGATTATATATTGTTCTAAGCCATCCGACTTGGAGACTCCCAGTAAATGTGAATCTTGAAGAGGGGGAGTCTAAGCAACAATCTCTATTACATATTAGAGAATTATCTTTCAGGAAGTATGAAGTGTTTATTTACAGATTTTGGGAAGGCAGATTCATAGTAGATTGATGGAAGAGGTGAAAAATGTCTTGTGATATATTGGTTTATTAAGGAGCAGGTTTCAAAACACATCCCCATGTAGGTATGAAGGGGTCAGCTGGCAGTTACAAAGAATATCATTGGCACAATCTTGAGGAAGAGATTCATGATTGTATAATAGGATTCCAATCATGTATTCAAGAAGGGATATATTCATTAGAGATTCAGTAATGCGTACTTGTTGTAGACTTGTGGACATATTTGATTTACCTTGAAAAGCAAGAATATGTAGTGATCAATTGCAGGAGATTTGAAGAAGCTCTTCATAATAGTAAAGTGACAGATAGGTTAGCATTGTGTGCATTTGAGTAGAAGAGTCATGAAATTTTTTGTGACACATGGACAAAGATTAATTCATTTGGAAGGTCTAGCAGAAGATACATGATAGTGGATGAATGCACGATCTCAGGGAAATATTTTTGAATGGTGTTGATTATGTAATTGGTGTCAAATTAGTGAAGTAGACATGACGTGAAGGAATATTGACATGAATTCTTTTCATATACATAAGTGGATTACAATAATAGGAAGTAAAAATGGACAATAAGCCCCATAAGAGAGGAAATGAAGCATATACAAGAATCCCCACATTGATATACATGCCATCTTGCAAATAAGAAAGGGGAAGAGAAATTGAGAGACGATATGGGGAGATAAATTATCAGAATGATTCATAGTGTCAAAGAGAAAAATACTAGAAGCATGAAGACAGGGCATGAGAAATCATTAGGGGGAGTAACCCTCTTCCATTGATGTCAAAGTGGGGTAGAAAAACATGAATAGAGGGGGAGTAATGATCGTAGGGGGATCATGAGTGTTTCTATCAATGAAAAATGGGGAGATTGTTGGAAAGTTGGTTTTGATTGATGTCGACCCTAGAAGAAGCCCCGAAGCAAGCCTCTAGAAGTGATGGGTTTATTTGAAGAAGTCCAAAATCTCCAGAATTTCCTATAAGTAATTGGTTATGTCAACCCTAGAAGAAGTACAAAAAATCTCCAAAGTGGTCCCCTTATGGCATAAATTTAAGCATGGCCCTCATGGGAAGATTATTTGAAGAAGTCTACAAGAAACACTCGAAATATGGCTTAGTGGTTAACAAGCCCCGAAGGTGTAGTCATGAACCCAAAAGTTGATTGATGGAAAAGAATATGAATGACATTACAAATGCATGCAAAACGCCCATGATCTTATAGTCCTCATCAAGTCATTTCCAATGGTAGATGGAAATCCATGTGGTTCGTCACGGTTGAGAAGTTATTCTCTCTCAAATTTGTATCCTCGAAGTATGGTAAAGAAGCCCGGGATCTAAGGTTAAAGAAGTTACTAGTTGGCCCTAAATTCAAGTAAAGGAGAAAAGTTGTTGCATACCAGAAGTTATAGGTCGACTCTAAAGACAAACAAAGGAGGTACTTGGAAAAATATAAATACCCATCAAGATCCTCTCAGTTGAGTCAAGGAAGTATAATTGTTGATCATTTAATCTTGTCATCTCTTAGCACAAGCTTGGCAGTCAAATTAAGAGGGAATATGATATAAAGAAGAGAGAAATTCTAAAGGAAGATGAAGTCTTGTGATGATGTGTTCTAAGGTATGTTCTTTAAAGGTCATCTTTCCATTTTTTCAATAATTGTTTTTCTATAATGATTCAGATATAGAAACTTGGAGGATGTTGAGAAGACATATCAAGGTACTTGTGGTACACATTTCAACTTCTGGGTTGTTTTATTTTTTGAGATACACTCTGTGAAAGATAGAGATTTTGACTAGTCCTGTAACTAGTCTCAAACATATGTTCTGGGTAAAACATGCATAACTTCTTCAAAGAGGGTCCAAATTTTGTGAGACCAATTGAATTGGAAAGAGTACAATATTTTTTGTTTTTTTAAGGTTCAGAATAAGACATCAAATATTGAGTGTGTGGCATGTTGTACAAGTTTTCTCTCCAGAATAGGTCAAAATTCAGGAAGGTCGACGATTTTCACTATATCTCTTTTTTAGTGAAAAATAAAGTAGCTAAACTTAGAGGAATTTTAAAGAATATATAAAATAATAATGGGTACAATTTTTAGATCTTGATTCATTACATGTACAAATTTATACTTGTTGGAAGTCAGGGTTTGTCACTAATTCTAAACCTAGTCCCAAAAAGGTTTTCACAATAAATTTAAGAAGTGATGTTGGGGTTTATATGTGGACCGATGTGGCCTTAAGATATTTATGTGGACCCAGTTTATATGTGGACCAATTTTGATGTATCATTGATAGTGACAAAAGAAGTGACACAAACAATGACAGTGAAAGTGACAATCTATATGGACCCAGTTTCTATGTGGACCTAGTTTCTAAGTGAACCTTGTTTGATGATGTTGAATTTGAGGAAGGTATGATGAGAAAAGATATTATGCACCATGGTTTTATGTGATTAAAGGTATGGTTTTATATATATTTTTAGGTTTGTATCTTGGAGTTGTTTTGCACATGCTTAAGGCATGTCTTGGTTATTTTGGGTATTTGATTTGGGGGCATTATTGAAGATATTGATGATGATGATGTATTAGTATCATTGATAGTAAAAGTTATATTTATATTCAAGGGAGGAAGGAAGGGGAAAATAAATGGGGTGGGATCATTCTTCCAGTTCGAGCTGGAGAATCTTGGGAGTTGAATCTTCCTTCAGGTTGGAGCCTATCAACTAGGGGGTTGGAGCCTCCTTCTTGTTGGAGCTAGAGAATCTAAGAAGTTGTAGCTTCCTTCAGGTTGGATCCTATAAATCAGGGGGTTGGTTCCTCCTTCCAGTTTGTTATAGAGAATCTTGGAAGTTGGTGCTTCCTACAAATGTAATTATTGACATGATATAAGAAAAGTGTTCAGTGGTTTTCTCCCATTTGGGTTTCCACGTAAAATTCGTGTGTATTATTTATTTGTGGTTATATGTTTATGATATATTGAATGCAACCATAAAGTGATAAATTGTTGATAACTTATTTTTTACATGTTGTGGTTGAAAATGGTAAAAAGTGATCAATTCTGATTCACCCCCCCC
>SNQJ01S0111528.1:28800-43978 GCA_010110895.2 Picea sitchensis | reverse complement strand
ATCCAAAGTGTGAATTCGACTTCTTCGAATTACACTTCAGGATAAAGGATATCTTACTGGATTAGAGTGAAGAAATTGGACTATGGGATTCTAGTTTTCCTCTGTAAATGTTCCCTCGGACCTTCCACTTCCCTGAATTCGCTTTGAAATTCCAAGCCCATTATATTCCCAGCCAGAGAGCCATAGTTTCCTCTTCTAGTGAAAACCTATTCACCATTACCCCCGAATACATTAATCAGGTGCTACAGATCCAAAGAAGCATCCATGCAATCCCATTTTCCATCGAGGCCCTGAACAACCTATACCAGAAGCTGTCCTTCCCCCAAAGAGCCCAAATTTTTGAGATTTTTCTGCCACAAGATGCTCAATTTCCCAAGAAAAAACCTCCCTATCCATCCTCCATTTTCTTTGTCAGGGAAAACCATATTATTTCCATTCTTTGTTACTTGTTAGGATACTTCTCAGATGAATGGTTTGATCAACCTATCTTAGGTTTTTTTTTCCATTTTTTCTACAGAAGAAAAAGTCATAGTTCAATTTGATTCTAGTCAGTTTCTAGCTAATAACATACATGATCAACTTTTCAGGTTTTCAACAAAAGGAAACCCACAGTCAGTGACCTCATGGACCTCATTAGTGAGGAAAAATTCAACTCAATTCAGCTTCAAGGATTTTATAGATCATTTTTATCACCTAGTAGTTTTCATGTTGAACAGCAGTACAGAGCCAAGGATCAATGAAGAAATTTAGAGAATCCTTCATCTCTCTAATCTAGCCAAAATAAGAGATTGGTATCTATATCAAAACCACACTGAAATAAGAGTGTATGGATGTGAGTTTCCACCATACAGACTGCCAAAATATGTCCCTGTAAGGATATTTCCACTAGAATACATCAGGAAAATGGTGAAATATGATGATATCCATTTTTTTTAAACCAAGAAGAAACAACAACTCAGAATCAAGACCCAAATTGGCCCTTTCATATGCAACAACAGAGATGCAGGAGAAGAGGTAGACAACCTCCTGAAATAGATGAGTTTCACTCAGATTTTCACATGGAATTATGACCCATTTGGTGTCATCTCAAAGCTCATATTCAAAAAAATGGGCACTCCTTACGCTCACATACAGAAGCCAGAGGTGGAAAAGTATATGAAAAAGACAGATTGGAAAGAGAACACATTGTTGGAAACATAAGAACAACCTCCCCCTTTCACTACTTCACATACCAATACACTTCAAATACAAACAGAAAAGAGAGCAAGGAAAGAGGTTTCCCCTTTAGTCACAGAGGTGTCAGCTTAAGACTTCCAAGTCTACAGAAAAAGGGCCAAAACCATTCACACACTAGACCTAGTCAAAGAAGGAGAAATGCATTCCACCATAGTCATGGAGGGACCATATTCCTCAACCTTTTCAGATAGTTAGCTCATAGTGTCCACATAGTCATCTAAAAAAAATAGACACTACTCTATCAACCGAAACATCTCATGAGAAAACAGGGTCAAATATATTTGACAAGTACAAACAGATCAAACAGAGGAATGAACTCCTCAACATCAACACATATGCTCAGTTATGGAATCAGACCTCCACTACTCAACACAGACTGTTGTCATCATTTGACACAGAGAAAGGAACAATGCAAATGGCATTCCTGTAAGCACAAGTTCCTCATCCCAAGACAGTTGTTGACTACAAGAAGACTTCCTTTGAGTTTGATGTGAAGGAGGTCCATCCAGTGGATCAAATGGACATGCACAAGAAAATAGGGGAGATGATATTCTCCACCTTCAAAAACACCTCATTGTCTGCTTCAAAATTGTAGGTGACTATGAACAACATCAATTCTCAATTGAAGCTGGAGAAAATCTCTTCCTTGGCCAAGGACAGCAATATCAAATCACTAGAAGAATTGGTGTTGAAGATTGGGTATGACCCATCAAATGTCAAGGAAGCTGAGGAATTGTTGAAGAAAAATAATGTTGATATAGCATCCTTGAGAGAGAAACTGAAGCTTCCATCTATACAAGATTCACAAGAAAAAGAGGTGGTTGAAACTGAAGTCCACAAAGAAGAAATGTTGAAGCTTATCATGGAACAGAATGCACATATAAGAGAGATGGAAGCAGAAATGGATAAATTGATAAAGGTGAAAGAACAGAGTGTCCAGATGGTCATTATCCCACTAGAGGTAGTCCCTCTGACAGGAATTAGAACAACAGAAGCAACCACATCAATAGAGATTCCATTGTCAATTCCAATGCAAATTTCATATGCATCTGAGAAACTTGTGAAGTCTATGGAATACATGTCCCTCCAAGGGGAGGAGATCATAAAACTACAAGAAGAATTAAAAAACATCCAAAATATGAAGTCTATGTTCCAAGCCAGTCACCATGCAGAAATGCATAAATCTCAAAGGCTTAGTCAACAACTACAACAGCTACAGAAAGAGATTGCCATGGCACAACCTTAGCCCAAGCTAAGAAAAACATCTGGGAGGATATCAGCGAGTATATGGCATAAATCTGGCCATCAATATAGATCATCTTTGAACAACATGAATTGGTACATAAGGCCAGAGAAGCAATTGGGAAAATCAATGAAGAGCTAGGAGAATGACCTGCAGAGGCCACTGAACTCCAAAAACAAGCAGGATTTAGAAGAAATGGAGATTGAAGACAAAATAGATCCATCCTTGAGATCAAGAAGGTCCTAACCAATAAAGGATTGATGTTGCAGTTACAAGAAAAGGCTCAGGTGATGGAAATTGGAGTGCAGATATTTTTCAGTAAGATTGAAGTACTACACAAGAAGCGTCTCCCTGGACTATTAGTACTCAATGATAAGCTAATCAATCTATCATATTACAAATAGAAGATCAATGCAGTGGAAAAGGATAGTTCCAATTTTTCAGGGATACAGGGAAGCATTACTGGTAAATATTTCCTAGAGACACTACAGTTGGACCTGAGTATCCAGCATGAGATAAAACATATCTTCATCACCAAGCCTACTTTTTCCAAGTAAATCGAAATGGATGAGATATACAGAAAGTTACCTAAGGTTTCCATCCCAGGTAAAAAGAGATGGGAAGATATGTGTTCTTTACTTGAGTAAAGATAATTTTTAGGTTCGAGTCATCATGGAGCAGTCAGCCAAAGTCAAAGATATTAGTCACCAACTACTTCCACAAAATCAGCACCAAGGATCCGAACAGATCAACATAATTCCTATATTTTATAATTTGAGATCTAATTAGTTAGATATTTCCTCCATAATATCATAGTAATTTATGATAGGATCTAATATAAATTATTGTATAAATACTTCTTCCTTCGAAGTATTGAGGGTTGATTTTTGCACCCAGGAGCTATTGTGTAAATTTTTCAAAGGATCGACCAGTAATAAAACATGTGTATTCACAGGATTCTTGTGTCAGATTGTTGGTGATGTCTCTCTCTCTCTTTGTTGAATGTTTTATTTTCTCTGTGATCATTTATGTATTTCAAATTCTAATCATTAAAAGGAATTCAATAGAACAAAATTTATCTTGTATACTATGTCTCTGGTCTTTTAATTATATATATGTTTTCATCTGAAATTGAGTAAAGGAATTCTTAATTGCTCCTCTGCTTAGTGTGCTTCCCCTCTTTTTATGTCTTATTCATCTCATTTAATATCAATAGATCCAATAGTTTTACTACCTTTCCCTATGAAGAAAAACTCATAAAAAATATGAATCTGATCCTCATCTTTAATACAAACCCCATATCCCAATGGAAAATTAAGCATTCTTTTAGCCAACTATTACAAACAAACAAACAAATTCGGACTATCATAACTAACCTAATATTTAAAAACTTAAAAAAATCTAAATCTCACAGACAGATCCCTCTTTGAAGCTGGCAGGGCTATATCCCATCTTCAAAAGTGGTTTTGATAGTTACCTCTATCAATTTCTTCTACCCTTAAACAACCTCTGGAAATTACAAAGTGATAACATAGTGGCAACCATACTAGGGAACTGAACAAATTTTCCAACTTTATGAATTGTCTTTCCTAGATAAGAAAACTTTATTTCCGAACAATCAAAGATCTAAATTTCAAGAGATAAATGTTCAAAGGTTGTTAAAATTTGTAAATAATTAATTGGGTTTCTAAAATTTTAAGTTTTGGCTCCAAGAAAAATTCATACCAGATCTCACCATGATCCAGAACCTATAAAAGTAGTAGATAATCCAGAAAAATTAATTAGAAAAAGAAGTACAACAAAAAGTCAAGGGAGTAGTAGTCCTCTTCCTAGGGCCACCTCTCTTCCAAAGAAGTTTGTCACAATCCAAGACATCCAATTTGATCTACCTTTTGAACATATCCTTTTCATAACCAAATATGATATCTTTATGGATGAAACAGTTCTAGATCAAGCCATCCTCCAACCTAGAACCCCTGAAAGACACTCCCCTAGATTAGATCTTAATCAACAAATCCTTCAATACTTTGAGAAATTACAAGATCTAGCATCAAACTTTGATCAAGCTTTGCACAAATCCTACATTCAACAGTATGTTTAACTTTCTTCCCTTTCTATATTTGCATCTTCTATTAATCCTCAAGTAACTCATCCTATATATTCCAACCCTTCTTCTTCCACATCTTCCACCACTTCTCCAACGATTATACAGGTTACCATCCAGCCTACTACATGGTTTCCTGCTATCCAACCTCCTCCACCAATCATGGTAGCAAGATATGATCCCCTTGTTTTAGTTTCTCCCTTACATAATATTCCCCGAGATTATAAAACTAGGATTCCTCAGCTTGATGGCACTGGAAGAATGAATGCACAATAACATGTTGACAAAATGAATGACTTCTTCGACCTACAAGAAGTAGATGAGGCAGATGTCCAAATGAGACTCTTTGCACAAAGTTTAACTGGTGATGTTAATAAATGGTTCAATTCCCTACCAGCTACTAGCCTTAATGATATTGTTGTCTTTCACCTGTCTTTTCTCAATAGATGGGAAGTAAAGAAAAATCCACTTCACATATTATCTAAATATGAAAGTATCAAAATAAACTAAGGGGAAAGTGTACATGATTATTGCACTCGCTTCAACAATATTTATAATGCAATTCCAAATAACATTAAACCTCCTCAAGGCTTAGCTTTGAGTAAGTTCCCTGATGGTTTTGATGTTGACATGTCCTACCAATTGAGAGAGAGAAATCCTGCAACTTTGGAAGAAATGAAAAATCGTGTTGTGGGTGTAGAGGCAAATCCATTGGCTAAGAGAGCTAGACAAAGAACAAAAATGAGAGTAATTGTCAAGGAAGAACCATCCACTTCCACTGCAGATGCTAAAATAGACTCCTTAGTTGAAACTATGGAAATAATGATGGAAATATTAGAAATCACTGATAGGAACCCACCTAGAGAAAATCAACCTGGTCCTCAAATCAGAAATCCTAATTTCAGGAGAAATCCTCCCCAAATCAGACAAATAGAACCTAGAGAACAAAGAGGCCCTGATCAGCAGATTAGGCCACCTTTTCAAGAAAACTATGCTCATGAGGGGGGAGAAACAATTGAGGGACTTGATGATGTTCACATTAATATTATGGGAATAAATGATAATGATTCTATTTTTCTTACCCAAGAAGAACATGATATTTTCCTCCTTTCACTAACTGAAGTTAATGAGGAATAATCGAAACTACAAGCTTTTGAAAATGCAATAATGGAATTTCATAGGCAGTACAACTTGAGAAGTAATAATTCTAATGATAATCCAACCAAGAAAGCTTCTAACTTTAAGAAGACATCAGATACACTTGCCAAGAAAGTTCCTGGAAAGAAAAATGTAGAGGTCTCAATAAAAAGAACATATGACTATGTACCAAAGATAGCTCAAACTGATGTTCCCTCCACCATCCAACCCAAACATACTACACAGAATAATGTGGTTGATAAATCGGATCCTCCTAATCAAAATAAAACTCCTACCTCATTCAGTCTGGAGAGTGAATTGGCTAAACTAAAAATACCTATTCCTCTGTCAGAATTAATGAACAAGAATGCTTACATATCACAAGTGATCAAATCCCTGACCATAGAACCAGGAGTGGGTACAGACACAGTGAACATTGTTGATGATCAACCAGATTTGTTGTTTGGGCCTGAAGTTGAGGGAAAAGTTGAAAGTGGTTTTGTTCCTCCTTTTTACATGAGCTTAAATATTCATGATAAGACTTTGCACAATGCTATGTTATATTCTAGTGCTTCTCACAACCTTATTCCTAAGGATGTGATGGATAAATTGGGACTTGATATCACCAGGATTTACAAGGATTTATACTCTTTTGATTCAAGTAAATTTAAATGCATAGGTCTGATCAAATATTTGCGTATTACTTTGGCACAAATCTCAGCCAAAAGCATGGTAATGGACATTGCCATTGTAGACATACCTCCAAAGTATGGCATGTTGTTGTCTCAATCATGGGGATCCAAATTATAGGGTACCCTACAACTGGACATGTCTTATGCCACCATCCCATTATTTGGTCATCAGAGAAGATTATACATGGAGACACTGATGAAATACATGGTCAATAATCAAGAGAAACCACATAACTAGCCCTTATACTCTATCCATTCTGATCTTGACTCTTTTATTTTATATAATGATGGAGACATGGAAAGAAAAATAACAAACTTGGAAGATGATGTTTATAACTTGGAGGAAATAAAATCAACCCCTGAAGAAGATAAAACAATGATAATACAATATGATGAACCAACATAACCTATGTGGAGTTTAGACTTTGATGGTGTTGTCAGTAAGGAAGTATTTGGAGCTGGAGTGTGGGTTTCAAATTCAAAAGCAAGATATACAGAAAGCCATTCCTACAAATTGAATTTTCAGTGTACCAACAATATATCCGAGTATGAAGCATTAATGCTAGGTCTGAAATTGTTAAAAAATCTTGGTGCCAAGATAATTTCAATAAGGGGTGATTATGAACTTATCATAAAACAGATCAAAGGTGAGTACTCTGCCAAACACCCAAGACTGAGGGTCTACAGAAATGTTGTTCTAGATTTCTTGCAATGCTTTACTGAATTTGATTTGCAGGTGATTCCTAGAGGCCAAAACATACTTGCAGATGGTTTGTCTACCTCAGCAGCCACTTGTAAGATACCACTTCATCCTAATCGCCAGTATACAATTGAGGTGAAATGTAAACCTATTGTCCCAGACAATATCAGGAATTGGCAAGTTTTTGGTAATGATGAACAAATTGATGATTTTCTGCAATCAAAAAATGAGTTTGAATTTGAAAATATTGATGTAGATAGTGATGATGAAAAAGAAAGTGTAAATAAGATAGATTTAGAAGGAATAAATGAAAAAGAAGAAAATTCAGATTTTTTGCAACTAAAAGATAATATTCTGCCTAGAGGATTAGTCCCATTGGAAGAATTGTCTGATTTTGATGATGTAGCTAAAAAACCAAAAAATAAACCTACTAGAAAAGAAGTTGAGGACTGTAACATAAGAACTGAAAAGGAACCAAAAATGATTAAATTGTTCAAATCATTACCTCCTGCTCAAAAATATAAATATATAGAATTGTTAAAATAATTTATAGATGTTTTTGCATGGAGCTATGAAGATCTAAAATCCTATGATACTAGCATTATACAACACAAAATTCCTATAAAAGAAGATCAAAATCCTTTCATACAAAAAATTAGGAGAATTAACCCAAAGTTGATGCCTCTAATTGAAAAAGAAATAAAGAAAATGTATGATGCTAAAATCATTGTCTCATTGAGGTTTTCTAAATGGTTGTCCAATTTAGTTCCTACCAGAAAGAAGAATGGATAAATCAGACTATTAATTGATTTCAGAAACCTCAATAAAGTCTCACTTAAGGAGAACTATCCCTTGCCCAAAATGGACCATATTTTGTAGAAGGTAGTTGGATCCAGTAGAATTTCGTTGTTAGATGGATTTTCTAGTTACAACCAAGTGTTAGTCCACCCTGATGATCAAGAGAAAATAGAGTTTAATACACCTTGGGGCACTTTCATGTACGTGAAAATGCCTTTTGGTTTATTTAATGTTGGGGCCACATTTCAGAGAGAAATGGACATTTCTTTTGTGGATGAACTTGGAAGATTCATTGTCATATACCTAGATGACATAACTATTTTTTCAAAAACAAATGAAGAGCACTTACTCCACCTTAGAAAAGTTTTTGAAAAATGCAGGAGATTCAGAATCTCACTAAATACCAAGAAAACTTTGTTTAGTCTAGAGGAAGGTAAATTGTTAGGACACGTCATATCTAAGGATGGAATCGGAATAGATCCTGGTAGAATTGAAGCCATTAAAAAAATAGATCATCCCAAAAACATAAAAGAGTTGTAGTCTTTCATAGGTAAAATAAACTTTCTAATAATTTTTATCCCTAACTTGGTAGAACTTCTGAGAAACATAACAAATATGTTGAAAAAAGATACAAAAATAAATGGACCGTAGAAGAAAAAAACTCCTTTGATCAGGTGAAACAGGCCTTGTCACAAGCCCCTGTGCTTATCATTCCTGATTATACAAAATATTTCCTTATATTCTCTTTTGCCTCTGAGCATACCATCGCAGTAGTTCTTTTGCAGAATACCAATGAAGGCCATGAACAACCTATTGCTTTCTTCAGTAAATCCCTGAGAGATGTTGCATTGAATGATAACACCATGGAAAAGAAAGTTTTTTCTTTAGTGAAAGAAATTAAACATTTCAAAGTATATATTCTCCACTCACATATTATTGATTATGTCCCTAATGCTATGGTGAAATATATTTTGACTCAAGACAATCCAGATGGCAGAAGGGGTAAATGGATTGTTGTGATCCTTGAATATGATATTGATATCAAACTAACCAAACTCATCAAAGGTCAAGGATTAGACAAACTGATGGTTGAGTCAAACTTTCATGCTTTGGATAATAATTTTCTAGCTACAGTTGATGAACAAGAAGAGCAGGTGACTCCCCAAGTTAAAGAGGTTTTTTCAAACTCTCCCTGGTATGCAAACCTTATTTTCATTTTACATCATCTACAAGCTCCTCATGGTTTAACTAAAACTAAAGCTATATTTTTGAAACTCAAAGCTATGAAGTATTGTATTTTAAATGGCAATCTGTATTGGAAAGATGATGGAGGGATTCTACTAAATTGTTTGTTGAAAGATGAAGCTGGTAAAGCTTTGCAGGAATTCCATGAAGGAGACTATGGTGGACATATGAATTGGAAGACCACTGCCAATCAAATTCTTAGAGATGGTTTCTACTGGCCAACTTTATTTCTAGTTTTCCACAAGAAAGTGACCTCTTGTCATAAATGTCATATCTTTGAAGGCAAAAGGAAACTTATTCCTTTACCCTTGAAGCCAATTTTAGTTGAAGCTCCATTTCAACAATGGGGTTTGGATTTCATTGGAGAAATTCACCCACCTTCACCAGGCCAACATAAGTGGATTCTCACAGCCACTGATTATTTCACCTAGTGGATTGAATTTGTACCCACCAAGCAAGCCACTGATGTTGTGATCATAAAGTTTTTCAAAACTAACATTCTTTCTAGATTTGGATGCCCCAAGAAAATTATCACTAACAACATAGTAGCATTCAAATAAAAAAAGATGATAGAGTTTTGCAGCAAATATTAGATCAACTTAGGACACTCTACAGCCTATTACCCTCAGGGAAATGGATTAGCAGAGTCTTCAAATAAGAGTTTGGTCAACATCATCAAGAAGTTGTTGCAGGACAACAAAAAAACATGGCAAAATAAGTTGGTACATGCACTATGGGCAGATAGACTTGCTACAAAGAGGTCAATTGGTATGTCTCCATACCATTTGGTATATGGAATGGATGTTGTCTTTCCTACTTATTTAGGCGTTTCTGTCATGAAATTGTTGCAGGAAGTACGGGTAGAACCAAATTACATCCAAATAAGAATTAATCAAAATATACAACTGAAACAATCCAGAGAAGAGGTATACAACCAAACTTGAGTGATTCAAGAAAATATCAATAAAATCTATGACAGAAGGACCAAGGCTAATGATTTCCAGTTAGGAGACAACGTACTGAAATGGGACTCAAGGAATGAAGAAAAGGGAAAACATAAAAAAAATTGAGAATTTATGGAAATGCCCATTCATAATACATGCCTATAGAGGAAGCAATGCATTTTTTATCAAGGATATGGATGGAGAAGATCTCTCAGGAGGACCTGTCAATGGCAGAATGCTCAAGCACTATGTTTCACATGAATGAAATTTTTTCTCACTCATTTCATTGTAAATACCATTTTACTTTTTATATCAAGTGTGGGTGATTTTTATCAAGTGGTTGAATCCCGAAGAGAAGGCCCTAAGCCCCTAATAAGTGTCACCAGATTTACATTTATAAGAAAGAAAATCAGAATGCAAAAAAGTACTGGAGAAGAAGATTCAAGGTAGTGGGTAGTTGGTTCTTGGCACCTCACAAGGAGAACACCATCCCCAAGTGGAGCCACTATTATAACCCTATATTTGATAGTATCACCTGGTGATTAGAATTTCTTACTCTAGTCATATTTTATTGTAAATAATATTTTGTTCTGCAAGTGATTTACAAAAAGAAAAAGAAAAACAAAAGAAAGAAAAAAGAAAAAGAGAAGGATAAAAATAGAAAAAATTAAAAGAGGGTATAAAAATAATAAAGTACAAAAAATAAAAAATAAAGAGAAGATATAAAACCCCGTGAAAAATAAATTTGGTTTGACTCATATTTTATAATCATGATCAAACTTTTTCAATTTATGTTGATAGGTTAGTGAATAAATTTGGTCAAACAATTTAATCTTGGCCAAATTAGCTAGGTTAGAGTAATAATTAATCCAACAGTCTAAGCTGGATTAATAGGTTAGTTGATTAGGTTATGATTTAGGTTAGTGATGTTTATTTCAATAAAAGTTAAAAATGGATTGTTGAAATACCCTTTGTTTGAGTAAATTTGGATCTGTTTACCTTAGGAAATAAGACCATGGTGTAAAAGTGGGAATGGGTAAGCTTAGCGCTACCCATTGTATGATTTTATCCTAAGTTTTCTAATGGATAAGACTTCTTGTCGTGTAGCGACGAAAGTCTGCACAAGTTTTAGCGGAAGCATCCAACAGTGCCCAGATTGACAGTCCTCAGTGTATTTCAGACACCCCCCGACTTTTCTACCTTTAACGGTGGGGGGGGGGGGGGGTAAGCTTAGCTCTACCCATTGTATGATTTTATCATAATTTTTCTAATGGATAAGACTTCTTGTCGTGTAGCGACTAAAGTCTGCACAATTTTTAGCGGAAGCATCCAACAGTGCCCAGATTGACAGTCCTCAGTGTATTTCAGACACCCCCCGACTTTTCTTTACCTTAACTTGTGAAGAAAAAGAGTTTCAACCACATTGGCCCCACCTAACATGTCACTCTCTCATCATTTCAGACCCCCCCTACTCAAATCCATTTACCACCTACCCCCCCTCTGGAATCCTGCCAAACCACTACCCAAAAATCGTTCATCTCACTCTTCCATCATACCCCACTACCACCTGTCGCACGTCACATCCCATCTCTTACCCGCTATCCAATCAATGCCCCATTTGTGACCATTAATCGCCCCATAATCACCCCACGCCATAGCGAGCACCTCCATTACGCTCTAAAACCCATTTCTTCACCCTGTAACACTATTTTCAGATCCATACATTGTGGACATCGTGCCAAAGCCAACTGCTGCAACGGTTCACTGTCAAGAGGAGAAATTAACCTGCGTAATCACGGTCCACCATTAATCCACCGTAAAACTCTGTTATTCATGGCCCCCAAAGCCAAATCCATTGAAAAGTCTTAGAATCCATTTCTTCCCCCTCTTGTTGACCTAAATCACATCCCCCTGGCAGATAAGGATTACAATATTACATATCCGAAGTGTGAATTCGAATTATTCAAATTACACTTCTGTCTAAAGGATGTCTTCCTGGATCAGAGCGATGAAATTAGACTCTAGGAGTCCAATTTTCCTCTGTACATGTTCCCTTAGACATTCAACTTCCCTGAATTCTATTTGAAATGCCAAGCCCATTATATTCTTGACCAGAGGGCCATAATTTCCTCTTCTAGTGAAACCTTGTTCACCATTACCCCTGAATCCATTAATCAGATGCTACAGATCCAAAGAAGTGACCCTGCAATCCCATTTTCCATCGATGCCCTGAACGATCTATACCAGAAGCTCCCCTTCCCCCAAAGAGACCAAATTTTTGTTATTTTTCTGCCAGAAGATGCTCAATTTCCCAAGAAAAATCCTCCCTATCCATCATCCATTTTCTCTGTCAGGGAAAACCAGATTATTTCCATTATTTTTTACTTGTTAGTATACTTCTCAAATGAATGGGTTGATGAACCTATCTGAGGTTTTTTGTCCATTCTTTCCACATAAGAAAAAGCCACAGTTCAATTTGATTTCAGTCAGTTTCTGGCTAATAACATACATGATCATCTTTTCATGTTTTCAACAAAAGGAATGTTCAGATATTCCTCAGTTCTGGTGTATTTGTTCTTGTTTTTTCACTCAAACAGGTTTCCATGTGCTTTTCAGAAATTGGATCAGGAAGGAAACCCACAGTTAGTGACCTCATGGACCTCACTAGTGAGGAAAAAATCAATTGAATTCAGCTTCAAGGATTTTATAGACCATTTTTATCACCCAGTAGTTTTCATGTTGAACAGCAGTACAAAGCCAAGGATCAATGAAGAAATTCAAATAATCCTTCATATCTCTGATGTAGCCAAAACAAGAGATTGGTATCTATATCAAAACCACACTGAAACAAGAGTGCATGGATGTGATTTGCCACCACATAGACTACCAAAATATATCCCTTTAAGGATATTTGCACTGGAATACATCAGGTATATGGTGAACTCTGATGATATCCATTTTGTTTCAGCCAAGAAGAAACAACAACTCAAAATATAGACCCAAATTGGCCCTTTCATATGCAACAACAGAGTTGCAAGAGAAGAGGCAGACAACCTCCTGAAACATATGAGTTTCACTCAAAGTTTCACATGGAATTATGAACCATATGGTGTCATCTCAGAGCTCATATTCACAAAGGAGCACTCCTTATGCTCACATACAAAAGCCAGAGGTGGAAAAGTATATGAACTAGATAGATTGGCAAGAGAACACATTACTAGAAACATACCAACACACCTAAAATACAAATAGAAAAGAGATCAAGGAAAGAGTTTTCCCCTTCAGTCACAAAGGTGTCAGCTAAAGACTTCCAAGTCTACAGAAAAAGGGCCAAAACCAGTCACACACCAGACCTAGTCAAAGAAGGGGAAATGCAGTCAACCATAGTCATGGAGGGACCACATTCCTCAACCTTTTCAGAAAGTCAGTTCATAGTGTCCACATACTCATCTAAAAAACAAATAGACACTACTCTATCATCCGAATCATCTCATGAGAAAACAGGGTAAAATATCTTTGACATGTACAAACAGATCAAACAGAGGAATGAACTCCTCAACATCAACACATATGCTTAGTTTTGGAAGTAGACCTCCATTTCTCAACACAGATTGTTGTGATCATTTGAAACAAAGAAAGGAAGAATGAAAATGGCATTCCTGCAAGCACAATTTCCTCATCCCAAGACAGTTGTTGACTACAAGAAGACTTCCTTTGAGTTTGATGTGAAGGAGGTCCATCCACTAGATCAAATGGAGATGCATAGGAAACCAGGGGAGATGATATTCTCCACCTTGAAAAACAACTCATTGACTAATTCGAAATTGCAGGTGTCTCTGAATATAATCCAGTCCAAATTGAAGCTAGAGAAAATCTCTTCTTTGGCCAAGGACAACAAGATCAAATCACTAGAAGAATTGGTGTTGAAGATTGGGTATGACCCATCAAATGTCAAGGAATTTGAGGAATTATTGAAGAAGAAGAATGATGATATAGCATTCTTGAGAAATCAACTGAAGCTTCGAGTTACAAAAGATTCACAAGCAAAAGAGGTGGTTGAAACTGAAGGCCACAAAGAATAAATGTTGAAGCTTATCGTGGAACAAAATGAACAAATAAGAGAGATGGATGAATAAATGGATAAATTGATAAAGGAAAAATAACAAAGTGTGCATATGTCCATTATCCCACTGGAGGTAGTCCCTCTGATAGGAATTAGAACAGCATAAGCAACCACATTAGCAGAGATTCCATTGGCAATTCCAGTGCAAGTTTCAGATGCATCTGAGAAACTTGTGAAGTCTATGGAATACATTTCACTCCAAGGGGACGAGATCCAAAAACTACAAGAAGAAGTAAAAAACCTCCAAGAGTTGAAGTCTATGTTCCAGGCCAGTCACCATGCAGAAATGCATAAATCTCAAAGGCTTAGTCAACAACTGCATCAGCTACAGAAAGAGATTGCCATGGCACAGACCTTAGCCCAAGCTAAGGAAACATCTGGGTGGATATCAACAAGTCTATGGAATAAATATGGCCATCAATATAGATCATCTTTGAACAACATGAATTGGTGCAGAAGGCCAGAGAAGCAATTGGGAAAATTAAAGAAGAGTTAGGAGAAAGACCTGCAGAGGCCACTGAACTCATCAAATTTCTAAACTCCAAAAAAAAGTAGGAGTTAGAAGAAAAGGATATTGAAGACAGGACAGATACCATCCTTGAGATCAAGAAGGTCCTGACCAAGAAAGTATTGATGTCGCAGTTACAAGAAAAGGCTCAAGTGATGGACATTAGAGTGCAGATATTTTTTCAGTAAGATTGAATTACTACACAAGAAAGGTCTCCCTGGACTATTAGTACTCAATGACAAGCTAATCACTCTGTCAGATTACAAAAAGAAGATCAATGCAGTGGCAAAGGATAGTTCCAAGTTTGTAGGGATACAAGGAAGCATTACTAGTAAATATTTCCTAGAGACACTACAGTTGGACGTGAGTATCCAGTATGAGATAAAACATATCTTCATCACCAAGCCTACTTTTGCCAAGTATACCGAAATGGATGAGATATACAGAA
>SNQJ01S0111528.1:0-28147 GCA_010110895.2 Picea sitchensis | reverse complement strand
GGGTCCCCCAACCACAAACTCTTGATAATATAGAACAAAATAACTAGTTATCTGGTTATTTTGTTCTATATTAGCAAGATTTTGCAGTTGGGGGACCCAAATATATTAGTTCATTAAATCATCAGTTTAGTATGGAATGGCCCTTTGCGGTCAGGGATAATTCAATTAGAAGAAATTGTTTCAAAGGATTGGGAGTCAATTGAAAGCAAAGTGTCAATGTAGTTGTGTTAGTTGTGGAATCTTCAAGGTTCCTGTAAGTGTGGCATATGGATGTTTTGTTTGCCTATTGGAGTCTAGTAGTCGGTGTTTCTTGCCAATAGCTAGAATTTTCAGTGGGTAAGGATAAAGTGTTAACGTGAAAGTTTATGAGTTGATTAGATACATTTGGTTAGCCATTGAAGTAAATTTAATGTTGGTTGGTTTGTGGTGTTCTTTATTAGTGAATTGGAAGATGGATAGCATAAATAATAGAATTTACCCATATTAATTGAAAAAATAACATATTATAATAGAAATAGGCAATAAAAGAACCATAATACCGCAAAATGTTATACATTTATTAATGAGATAAATGTTCACTTGCCTCTTCGAGGGGGAAAACTTCAATGATCAGAGCTCCAATTACAATATACTTAACAAGAAATCTCATTACATTTCTTCTAATTCTTTATATAGTTCTATCTACCTCCTAGGAACATTCTAGAGAAGGACCTTTCTAGTAAGTAGAACCTTCTAGCAAGTTGTTGTTCTCCCAAAAATACCCACTAAAAATCTCTTGTTCGAGAGATTTTCAGTAGGTTCCCCCTTTCTAAAAATTTTACAAGGTACTACATCACTACATTATTGATTTGATACTGACATGGGAAGTTGCTACTTTCACTAGTACAATCTAAATCAATATATTCTTTATTGTAACATACATCTCAAATTCCAAGTCTTTGTTTTTATCTGCTTGAATGATTGACTCATCCTCACCTGAAATGATCTATATCATAAATCAATTTAATCACATAAAATACTCCGCATTGATCTGATGTCACTTGAAGCTATATGTTCGTTTGTTTACCTTGAAGACCTAAGTCAGGATAAAACAAAAAAATAAAAGAAATCTAAGAAATATTTAGACATAAATTTTTCGATAGTCATATCGGAAAGAGTTCTGTCGGGATCACCATATCGGAAAAATTATCCATGACGATAATTTTGAACCTCGACGAAACCACTCTGATGACCTTTTCCCTGATGACACAGGTTTATAACTATTTTATTTATTTGTCGGTCTGGATGATGTGTCATTGGTTGGTGAGAGGTGCCTGAGTAATATGAATTCATCCTTTGCATAATTATCTTACTAAGGAAATCTTGATACTTGGAAAATGGTAATTGGTTTTTGATTGGTTAATTCAAACATGCATGTCTCCCAAATGCTCAAAATATCACAGTTTTCGAAGAAAGAATATTCTTCGATACCTTTTCCTATGAAGTGATAATTTTTTTTTTTGACTCTGATGAGAATGATCTGATGACACACATATAGCCTTTCCTCACTCTTATATCTTCGACAAAAAAATCTATGCAAGAAAGGGAATATTCCTCATTGTTGTTTCATCAGAGTGTAAGATGATCTATGAACTACCCCTCCTTCGATTGTAATAACTCTGATAACACTCTCAAACATGTTGGGTATGAATTCTATGACTTTGATACTTGAATTTGGGTGGCCTATACCTTTGAATTGCATTAATGGAGAAATGATGTTTCACCTATGAATTAGTTCACGTACACAGACCATTGAATATGCCAATTAGGGTAATTTAATGACTACTTAATAACCCTGAAACCCTCATTGATGCATTATCTTCTCCCACAAGTTTGTAAAAGAACTTTACTATACATTATCAATATAAAAACATATTGTAACCATAATTTCAAGTTGGAATCACATGGATGTTACTATTTCAACTCACTATTTCATTGTATTATTTCATTTATTCAATGGATTTATGTATTTCTATGATAATTGCAGGATACAGAGGATATATAATGGCGAGTTTAAATGTCCAAAAAGCCAGGAACATTGTATCTTCCATTCCAGCTTCCACACATGAAACTCCTACTAACCTAAGAGAGGTCTTAGTGATAGACACCACTCATCATGATGGAGAAGACAATTTCCCTAGGTAGGATGAAATATATAGAATATTCAACACTGGAGACTTCCCCTTGAAGGATGAAGACCTTGAAGTGTATCAGAATATACAGAATAATGGTATTCACCTTATGGGTGATGAAGGAGCATTATCAACAAAGCACATGTGGACAACACAACGAGCACATTGCATAGTGCACCTTTTTAATTTTTTTAAATTTTGAACTGTTGGCGTATCCCGAGGAAATATTTTTTGAGTGGATTGCAAGTTAAAGAAATATTTAATGAACAAAGACTGGATGATTGCGTGAGATCAAAGGATATCAGTTTTCCTTAAATGAAACTGACTACAATGCATATCTGGAGCATCCGCCCCTATCTGCATATCTCAGAAAATTCATTGTAACAGAGGCTTAGTAGTTGAATGCTTTTAATCTGATAGGATAGGTAGCTGGAGGAAACCCTAAGAGTTCTATTGTAGAAATAGATGCTTATGCACCTGAATGAGGCTGTTGAACCTGATGTGGCTGAACCTGATGCTGCAAAACATAATGTTGTTGAACAGTTGATAGCTGCATATCAGTATTTTATGAGTTAGTTGTTATTTTCTTGTATCAGTTGTAGCCATTTACATTTGAATGAATATAATAGATGGATATTGATCCAAATACATGGAAGTGTTGTTGTGTAACTATTCTCTTTTATTATGAGTTTTCATGAATGAACGAGTTATATTGTGAATGAATGAATCTGTGAAGGGTTGGATAAGTTTCAATTGTTTATCTTCCTTGAGATTATGCAAGGAGTGCATACTATACGCAAGGAGTGCGTTTTAACAAAGTCTTTTGACTCAAATATCAAAAGAGATAGAGTGAAACTTTCATATGTAGAGTGTTCATATCGTACGCAAGGAGTGTGTCGACATAGTCTTTGACTCAAAAACCTTAGGAGGAATAAGTTCAACTTTCTCGTGAAAGAGCATGGAGATTTGTTGCAAAAAGTGCACAGATATGAAATTCGACTAAGTGTCGAAGCAACCCTCTAAGGAGTCAAAGGGTTCGAGAAACAAATATCAAGAGAGATAGCGAGAAGAAATCTTCAAAGGGGGAGAATATCTAAAGGTTTAATGAGTTATCGACCAAGATTCCTTCAGGAGGAAGAAAAGTCATTCTAGACTGTCAGATATGGAATATTTGCGAGGTGGTTAGCCATGAGTTTCTTTGGAAATCCATGGAGTAATGGAGTCCATCTGAGCCATCGATCCGATGGAGGACATGTGGTGGAAATTCATAGACTCCAAGTGAAAGCACTTTGAGAGAAAATGAGGGTGGAGTGGCCAAAACTCCTGAAGCCCGAATAGTCGAAGTGATTTGTAGCTATCAATCTATGGGAGACACACGTCGACAGGTCATTGAATTTGGGTGAAGGCACTCTAGGAGAAAGCGAGTGTGGAGAGGTTGAAACTCCCGAAGCCTAAATAGTTGAAGTGATTTGTAGTCGTCTATCTTTGGGAGACATGCGTCGACAGATCGTTGACATTGGGTGAAATAACTCTAGGAGAAATTGAGTGCGGAGAGGTTAAAATTCCTGAAGCCCGAATAACTGAAGTGATTGTAGCCGTCGATTTTTGGGAGACGCACATAAACAGATCATGCACTTCAGAAGTGAGGAGAAAGCAACATGGAGCAGAGGGTTGCCCAAAGTGGATCCCCACTGTCGAACGAGAAGGATGCGTGGCGCATGATACTTGACTCTGGAAGAAGGTACTTCAGGAGAATAGACTATTGGAACGTTTGAGACTCTTAAACGTCAAAGTCTCGAAGTAAACTAGGATCGTTGATTTAAACGGACATGTGGAGCTTGATCTGGAAATCCAAGTATAGAGTACTTCGGGAGAAAAGGTTGTGTGAGCATCTGGGACTCCTGAACGTCGAAGTCCCGAAGTGGACCTGATCCATTAATTTGGACGGACGCATGGTGCCTGATGTATAAATCCGGGGAAAGTGGAGGTTAGAACATTCAAAACTCCCGAAGCGCAGAGTCCCGAAGTAGATCTCAACCGTGGTTGTGAAGGGGGACATGGACCATAGATCTGGTCCCGGTTAGAGTCCCAAAGTTGCCAATCTCCTAGGAGGTTAAGCCCTGGGTCATAGCCCAAGGTCACATGCAAAGAGGGGATAGCGGAAGGATCTAACACTCGAATTTCAAGTTTATAAAAGCGCTAAAGAAGGGGGGCCGTGGGTTCCATAAGACCTATGCCTAAAGAGAAAAGGGGCATACATAATTTTTTCTAGGAGCTATCGAAGGCCCAAAAAAGATAATTCAGCTCAAGAGATTAAGATCCTTGACCGGGAGGTCACAGAACCCCTTGGAGTGAAGGGGGGTCTGCATCAAGTGGTATCAAAGCTTGATTTTGTTTTCAGGTAGCTGAAAGGGAACTTGAATTTGAACTCTATGTGTGAGAACTAGCCAACACAATTTCGCCAAGGAGATGCATGGAGCCACCTGTAGCCAATTGCGTTGTAGAAAGAGAAGTGAGAGACATTCATTCCAGGTTGGAGGTGATGGAGGAAGTGCAGAGAATATCACTTGATGCTGGAGACACCAATGATGCATAAAGTGAAGAGATAGAGGTCAAAGGAGAAGCCACAGGGGAATATGCAGCTGAAGAACACTTACTGAAAGTTGTTGTGAAGTTTGGGGCTAAAGAAAATATATACATCCTAGTGTATGAAGGCAATTTGGATGCTGAAGAGCTGTTGGACTGGATAAGGTCCATGGAAAAGTACTTTGATTATGAATATGTTGATGAGGATAAAAATGTGAGACATGCTGTAACCAGGATAAAAGGACATGCAACATTATGGTGGGATGAACTGCAGGATGATAGGAGGAGAAAAGGCAAGCAAAAGATATATATTTGGGACATAATGGTAGTGAAACTGAAGGCTAAATTCATACCCAAAGATTATTAGAAAAATGTGTTTAGGAAGTTGGAGAACCTGAGACAGAAGGGCATGACAGTGAAAGATTACATAGAGGAGTTCTACAAGCTGAATATCAGGGTTGGACAAAGAGAGAAAGATGAAGAAAAAGTTTCCATATATATAAATGGCTTGAGATATGAAATCCATGATGAAATCAACATGATGACAGTGAGGACATTTGAGGATGCTTATCAGATTGCATTGAAGGCAGAGGAGAAGTTGGCCAGAAAAAAGATTCAGGGAAGCAAAGGTCGAAGTCAAAATAAAGGTAAGGGAGTTTCCCATGACAAGGCACATAAAACCAAGAATGAGACTGAGAAACCACATAGTCACTTAGAAAGAGGAGGAAGTTCCTGAGGGAGACAAAGTGGTGGAATAAATTCTTCTAGAGGAAGAGGAAGAAGCAGAGGAGGAGAGGTAAGGTTTTATGGATGTGGAAATACAAGACACATGTCTTGGGAATGTCTTGAGAGAAATACAGAAGGAGGAGGTGAAGCTCACATTTCAGAAGCACATAAAAGGAATGTTGAAGCATAAGGTGCAGAGGATGGAAAATCCCTGATATTGAGGAAGGTTCTCTTAAAACCAGAGCCAGGAATTGAAAATCCAGTGCAGAGGAATAGTTTGTTCAGGACAACTTGCAAGACTAAAGACAGAGTATGAAAGGTGATAATTGATAGTGGGAGCACTGATAACTTAGTATCCATAGAGATGGTGGAGAAATTGGAGATGGAGACAACTGCACACCCAAATCCATATAAGGTCTCATGGTTGCAAAAAGGACACCAGGTAATGGTAACTAAACAATGCCTTGTTGACCTTAAAATAGATGGATATAGAGATGAGATTCAGTGTGATGTAATTCCCATGGATGTATGCCATGTTTTGTTGGGAAGACCATGGCAGTTTGACAGGAATGTCATTCATGATGGGAGAAGGAATACTTACACTTTGGAAAATAATGGTAGAACACACATGTTGCTGACAATAGAAGGGATGCAAGTAAAGGAAGAAGCCACCACAAGCATACTTCTCATGAGTGGGAATGAAATCCTAAGTGAGTTCAAGAAGGAACAAGAGATGCAGTTTGCTATGGTGAGGAAACCTAGAGTTTTCCTTACAAGTACTTCTATGGATGATTTTCCTGAAGAAGTTTAGGAGTTGTTGGAGAATTTTGCTGACATAGTAGTGGATGAGTTTGCTAACTCATTTACACCCATAAGAAGTATCAACCATCATATTGATTTGATACTAGGAGCAAGTCTGCAAAACAAATAAGAATACATATTGACACCTCGAGAGCCATAAACAAGATCACCATCAGGTACATATTTCCTTTGCCAAGAATGGATGACTTAATGGATTGCTTAAGTGGAGCAATTTTTTTTTCAAAGATAGATTTGAAAAGTGGATATCACCAGATAAGGATGAGAGAATTTGATGAGTGGAAAACAACCTTTAATACAAATGAAGGGTTGTATGAGTGGCTTGTTATGTTGTTTGGCTTAACAAATGCCCCAAGTACTTTTATGAGACTGATGAATGAAGTATTGAAATATTTCATTGGTAAGTTTGTGATTATATATCTGGATGATATACTGGTCTTTAGAAAGACTAAAGAGGAGGATTTGAGACATCTAACATTAGTGATGAGGAGACTGCAACAAGAGAAATTGTTGATTAATCTGAAGAAGTCCTCTTTCATGAAAACATAACTCATATATTTGGGTTTTTTGATCTCTTCAAATGAATTGAAGATGGATCCAAAGAAGGTGAAAGAAATCAAAGAATTTCCATCACCAAGGAGTATATTTTAGGTGAGAAGCTTCCATGGATTAGTGAGTTTCTATAGGAAGTTCATTAGAAATTTCAGTGGAATCTGTGCACAAACGATGGACACGGTGAAGAAAAGACACAAGTATTTCAAATGGACAGAAGAGGTTGAGAGGAGATTCAATATATTGAAGGAGAAGATAACAGAAAAACCAATTCTGGTCTTACCAAATTTCGAGAAGACATTTCAAGTGAGATGCGATGCAAGTGGGGTTGCAATTGGAGAAGTATTGAGCCAAGATAATAGGCATGTTGCATATTTCAATGAGAAGCTGAATGAGACTAAGAGGAAGTACTCCACATATGATAAATAATTTTATGCCATAATTGAAGCTTTGAAGAAGTGGAGGCACTATCTTGTTCCAAAGGAATTTGTCTTGTATAGCGATAATAAAGCTTTACAATTCATAACCAAACATGATAAGTTAAACTAGAGCCATGCTAAGTGGATATAATTCATGCAAAATTTCACTTTTGTCATTAAACATATTTCTGGTAATGCTAAAAAAGTTACTGATGTAATGAGCAGGAGATGTCTGATTCTACAGGAATTTCAAGTTAAGACCTTGGGTTTTGAACACCTTAAGGATATGTATTGCGATGATCCAGATTTTAAAGAAGCATATGAAGCATGTGCAAATCCTGTGCTTAGGGAAAAAATCTAGTGGACAGAGTATATGATTCAATATGGATTGTTGTTTAAAGGTTGCCAATTGTGCATACCGAGGTGCTCGATGAGAGAAAATCAATTGAAGGAAAAACACAGTGGAGTTCTAGCAGAACATTTCAGCCATGGAAAGACATTTGCACAGTTGAACAATTCATACTATTGGCCATGTATGAGAGCAGAGGTGAAGAATTTTGTGAACAAATGTAAGATTTTCCAGTATGCAAAAGGAAAGAATTTGAACACTAGATTGTATCAACCATTGCTTATTCAAGATAGGCCTTGGGATGTAATAAGAATGGATTTTGTGTTGGTATTTCCAAGAACCCAGAGGGGAAGTGATTCCATATTTGTTGTGGTTGATATATTCTCAAATATGGAACACTTTATCCCATGTCATAGGACTAGTGATGCAACACATGTTGCAAATTTGTTTTTCAAGGAAGTTGTGAGACTTCATGGATTTCCTAAGAGCATTGTCTCGGACAAAGACACTAAATTTGTTGGTCATTTCTGGAGAAAATTATGGAAGAAACTAGGGACATAACTATCTTTTAGTTCAACATATAACCCTCAGACATATGGATAGACTGAGGTGGTAAATAAGATTTTAGGAGATTTGCTGAGAATTTTGGTCACTGAACATCATATCCAGTGGGATCAAATTATACCACAAGCAGAGTTTACATATAATGACTCACCAAATAGAAGTACAAGAAAACTCCCATTTTAGATAGTGTATGGAATGAATCCAAGAGGAGTATCAGAATTGAGAAATATGGAGCAAAGTGAATTCAGAAGTGATGGAGCAGAAGACTTCGTTGAAAAAATGCAGAAGCTTCATAATCAGATCAAGGAGCAGTTGCAGAGTAGAAATGCAGAATATAAACAAAGGGTTGATAAACATAGGAGATAATTTCAATTTGAAGTTGGAGATCAAGTCTTAGCACACCTAAGAAAGGAAATGTTCCTAAGGGGAACATATAACACGCTGAAGCTGAAGAAGATTGGACCATGCAATATCCTAAGAAAGTTTGGTACCAATGCCTATGAGTTAAAGATGCCAGGGGATGTGGTTATATCGCCCATTATTATCATTTCATACTTGTATCCTTACAGGGAAGATGGCATAGAAATATCAGAAGATTAGGAGAAGATTCAATGGGAGAAGTAGATGCCTGTAGCAGAAAATCCACACATGGAGAAGATCATTAATCAGAAGATTGGTAAGAAGACCAGGAGAAAGACATATTTTGAATATTTGGTAAAATGGAAGGGACACCCAATAGAGGATTCTAGTTGGGTAAATGAAGATGATATCCAGAGGCATGGAAAGTTAGTGCAAGAGCTCATGGATAGGAGTCCACGAATGTTTTCCCAGAGGATTATGATGCACAACGCATAACACGCCTTTTTATTTGTTTTAAATTTTGAACTTCTGGTGTATCCTGAGGAAATATTTGTTGAGTGGATTGCAAATTAAAGAAATATTTAATGAAAAAATACTAGAGGATTGCATGAGATCAGAGGAGATCCATTCGCCTTAAATGAAACTGACTACAATGCAGATCTAGAGCATCCACCCCTATCTGCATATCTCAGAAAATTCATTGTAACAGAGGCTTAGTAGTTGAATGATTTAATTTGATAGGATAGGTAGTTGGATGAAACCCTAAGAGTCCTCTTGTATAAATATATGCTTATGCGCCTGGATGAGGTTGTTGAACCTGATGTCGCTGAACTTGATGCTGTGGAACATAATGCTGTTGAACAGTTGATAGATGCATATTAGTATTTTCTGAGTTAGTTGTTATTTTCTTGTATCAGTTGTAGCCATTTATATTTGATTGAATATAATAGAGGGATATTGATCCAAATGCATGGAAGTGTTGTTGTGTAACTATTCTATGTTATTATGAGTTTTCATGAATGAACAAGTTATATTGTGAATGAATGAATCCGTGAAGGGTTGACTAATTTTCAATTGTTTCTCTTCCTTGAGATTATGCAAGGAGTGCATACTATACACAAGGAATGTGTTTTAACAGAGTCTTTTGACTCAAATATTTGAAGAGATAGTGTGAAACTTTCATATGTAGAGTGTGCATATCATATGCAAGGAGTGTGTCAACAGAGTCTTTGACTCAAAAATATTAGGAGGAATAACTTTAGTTTTCTCATGAAAGAGTGCGAAGATCTGTTGCAAGGAGTGCATAGATCCAAAAATCGAGTAAGTGTCGAAGCAACCCTCTAAGGAGTCAAAGGGTTTGAGAAAACAACCTCAAGAGAGATAGTGGGAAGGAATCTTCAAAGGGGGAGAAGCTTTTAAGGTTTAACGAGTTAGCGACCAAGATCCCTTCAGGAGGAATAAGAGTCATTCTAGACCGTCAGATCTGGAAGAGTTGCGAGGTAGTTAGCTGTGAGATTCTTTGGAAATCTGCGGCGTAACAAAGTATGTTTGATCTATTGATCTGAGGGAGGACACATGGTAGAAATCTGTGGAATCTGGGTGAAAGAACTCCGGGAGAAAACGAGGGTGGAGTGGCCAAAACTCCCGAAGCCCAAATAGCCGAAGTGATTTTTAGTTGTTGATCTGTGGGAGACACGCGTCGACAGATCGTTGACTTTGGGTGAAAGCAATCTAGGAGAAAGCGAGTGTGGAGAGGTTAAAAATCCTGAAGCATGAATAGTCGAAGTGATTTTTAGCCATCGATCTATGGGTGACACATGTCGACAGATCATTGACTTCGGGTGAAAGAACTCCAGGAGAAAGTGAGTGTGGAGAGGTTGAAACTCCTGAAGCTTGAATAGACGAAGTGATTGTAGCCGTCGATCTGTGGGAGACGCGCATCAACAGATCACATACTTCTGAAGTGATTAGAAAGAAAAACGGAGCAGAGGGTCACCCAAAGTGGATCCCCACCTTTGAATGAGAAGGATGTGTGGCGAACAATCCTTGACTCCGGAAGAAGGTACTTTGGGAGAACAAAATGTTGGAATGTTCAGGACCCGAACGCTGAAGTCCCGAAGTAAACCAGGATCGTTGATTTAAACAGACACGTAGTGCTTGATCTGGAACTCTAGGTATGGAGTACTTCAGGAGAAAAAGTTGTGTGAGCATCCAGGACTCCTGAACACTGAAGTCCCAAAGTGGAACCGAGCCATTGATTTGGATGGATGCATGGCACATGATCTAGAACTATGGGGAAAAGTGGAAGTCAGAACATTCATAACTCCTAGAGCGCGAAGTCCCGAAGTAGATCTCAACCGTGGTTGCGAAGGGGGGCATGGACCGTAGATTTGGTCTCGGTTAGAGTCCTGAAGCTGTGAAGCACCTAGGAGGTTAAGCCCCAGGTCACAATTCGAGGTCATATGGAAAGAGGGGCTAGTGGAAGGATCTAGAAACCGAATATCAAGTTTATAAAAGCGCTAAAGAAGAGGGGCTGTGGGTTCCATAAGACCCGTGCCTAAAGAGAAAATGGGACTGTGTAATTTTTTCTAGGGGATAATGAAGGCCCGAAAGAGCTAATTCATCTCAGGAGATTAATATCCTTAACTGAGAGGTCACAGAACCCTTTGGAGGGAAGGGGGTCTACATCAGTGGGTCTCACCCATTCCAATATACATGTAGTAAATTTTGATGAAGAGGTATTCAAAGGAGTTCTTTTCTATGAAGAGGTATTACAAAAATTGCCTAATGATCTTGCTAGATAGGAGATGCTATTAGAACAAGGAGAAAAGTGGAGGATCTAACAAGAACAATTTTGAATGCTCCTGGATGAAGACCAAAAGAAATTGGAAACCAAGGAACAAGAAAAAATAAAGAAATAAAATGAATTGGAATGAAAAAGGATAAAGGCATATGAGGAATATCAGAAAAGGCAAACAAAAAATGGGAAATAGAAAATTGATCCCAAGAAAGCACTTAAAGTAGGTGAGAAGAAGAAAAGTGAAGAAGCAATAAGAAAGCACTTAAAGTAGGTGAGAAGAAGAAAAGTGAAGAAGCAATAAGAAAGCTTGTTGATGAAAGAAGAAATAAGGAAGAAAATGAGCTAAGGGCCCAACATGATGCTCTTCAAAATAAGAAAGTTGAAGAGGAAGCTAATAGATTGGTAGATGAAGAAGAGGCTCAAAAGAGGGAAAAGGAAAGATTGGCAACTAAGGATGAAGCAAAGAAGAAACAAGATGATGAAGAAGAATGGTAAATGTAGAAAAAATTAAATGAGACTTAGAGAATCTCATCAACTGCAATATGGGCGTAATGGACATTCCATTGCAATAGTATACACCTATCATAACCATCCTAGGTAATTCAACATTTTCTATAGAAGTATTAAATTATGATGGTGTTGTTGTAGTTGTAGGGGATTATTACTACAACAAAACAAGCCATTAGCGCCTATAATAGCGCCAAAATTTAGTGTATTTGAGTGCATGAATTGGGCTGAATGGTAGGTACAAAACCCGACGCCAAATGGAATATTGAAGTGGGTGCCAGGAGTAGCGTTGGGTTTAGCACCTAGTTTTTCTCCTAGTTCAGTGCCTAAAATAGCACCTACTTTTGCACCTAAAATAATGCCTAGTTTTGCTCCTAAAATAGAGCCTAGTTTTGCTCCTAATTGGTAGTTTTGCTCACAATCATGCTTCTTGTTTTGATTCTAGTGTAGCGTCGAAAATATCTTCTATTTTGGCTTCCAAATTTACAACAATATGTTCTTCCATTATTGCATCTTTTTTTGCTTCTAAAATTGCTTTCACTTTTATTTCTTTGTTTTCTACCTAAATTGCTTCTTTTTTTTCTCTGTAGGTAGCGCCAAGGTTTGCTTCCAAAATTGCTTCTGGTTTTTCTTGCATTGTTTCTTCTGGTTTGGCTTCCATTGTTTCTTTTGGTTTGGATTCCATTGTTGCTTCTGTTTTTTTACCAAAAATACTTTTTTTTTTCTTCTAAAGCGCCACCAAGTTTTGCTCCTTAATTAGCACCAAAGTTTTTTTCCATAATTCCTTGTTAGCTCCATGGTTTGCTTCCTTTTAGTACCAAGGTTTGCTTCCTTTTTAGTGCCTGGTTTTGCTTCTTTTTTAGGTCTAGGGTTTGCTTCATTTTAGTGTTGGGATTTGCTTCATTTTAGTGTTGGGATTTGCTTCTTAATTAGCATCCATTTTTTCTTCTTGTTAAGCAACAAATTTAGCTTCCTACTTAGATCCATAAATAGCTCCAAGTATGGTTTCAAATTTAATGTCGAGTTTTACTTCCATTTTAGAGCTACATTTTTCTTCCATTTTAACAACTCATGTTGCCTCCTTTATAGCTTCAATTTATTAATTTAATTTTTTTTATTTCAATTTAATTAGCCAAACATATCATGCCTCTTCAAAAACTTATATTATTATAGAATAAGTCATATTGCATTTGAAGTAATTTTATATGATAACTTTTATAAAGAATTTTTAGGGAAATGTACATCCATACAAACTAACAACATCATTATACTTATTAAATATCCATCTAAATAAAATCTACAGCATGCAATATATATAAAATAACGAGATAATGATTATAACATGATCATCATCTATAATTAAAACTAGTTAAATATACCAATATTACATAAGTATCATGTCAAACAACTTATATCTTTAATATTGATAAGATCATCATCATATATAACTACAAAAAGTGAAAGTCAAATATGCCAGTAGATCAATAACCTGTCAGAATGATACATGGCCAACAACCAACATAAGTCAAAATGATATATTTCGAAATTATATAAGTTAAAATGATAAATGATGTAACTCAAAATGATACATGTCAAAATGATACAAGTCAAGATGATACATTTCCAAATGATATAAGTCAAAATGATACATGTCAAAATTATACAACTCAATAATATGGTACTGCAGGTGAAAATGATATAGATGATAATAAACATGAAAAGAGGCACCATAATGATATATAAACAATGATCCATGATGGAGTCTATATGATCAATGTCACTGACTACTACCAACAACTAGGTCATCATCATCATCATTATCTTGATCATCCTCAATGTGGTCATCATCATCGTCATTCTCAATGTCTTCTGCATCTGCCTCATCATCATCATCATCTCCCATGTCTGTATTAGACCCATTATAATCTGGATCTATCTCATGATGATCGACTGGATTTTTTGGAAGACATGTGTTCTGCAAAAAAGAACATTCAAAATGAAAAGTTATTATTTATTTCATGAAATATTTATTTTTTGTGTTATATTTCTAATATTACAACATATGAAACGAAATGAAAATCATATTACATTATATCAAAGTGCAAATACCATAATAAAATTTCAAATAAGTTACATATAAGATGTCATTCCAATGATGTAAAACATGCAAACATTCCAATAAACATTAGTAAAGATCGCAAAAAAATTGTTATACATTTTTTTTATTTTTGTAAATAAGAAGTATATGTTATATTAAGAGCCTGCTAAAGCTGATGAAAGGTACCAAAATACAACCATTTATGGGCTGCAGTTACCGGACTGCCCCAACAGAGGTGAAACCAGTCCGGCCAACCCATCCAGTTCAAATGTCTAAGAAAGTCATAAATCCAGTAAAAACAGTAAAAACAGTGTTCAAACTGATTGCCATCTAAACTACGAGCCTTATAAAACTTGACAAACAACACTAGTGAGATAAACACCTGGAAGATAGCCTATCCATGTGGCTCAGAGGTCCTCTGTCCACGGTTCTTCTTCAATATACGTCGGTTGATCGTCCCATTGCCTTTCCTTTCCCTCATCACGCGCAGTGTCCTCAGCTTGGCCTCTTCGCTCCTCATTCTCCCGCCTCGCTTCTGCTGGTCGCTGCGTTCCATCCATGCCTGCACCCGTAGCAGTAGCAGGTGCCTCCACTGGAGCAGAATCGACCGGGTCCGAGGAGAGCTCCGTGTGCATAGAAGAAATGATGTGAAGAAATCTCGCCACGTTTTCTTCGGTGGTTTGTAGGCGATATTGAAGGTCCGCCACCTCCTGCCTGAGCTTAAAAACTAAGTCGTATAGAATGACCAGTCGGTCCCTAAAGTGCTCGCTATCCAGGTGGTCCGTGGGATGGAGGCGCGCTCGTTTAGGCTCACCATATGCAGGTGGTTCGCCGCTCAGGTTGCTCGAAGGCCCAGGGATTGGCATTGGGGTTGAGAACTGCATCCGGGGGTCCTGAGGGCGCCTCATAAGTGAGGCCAACACCCGAGGGATAATGGCCATGGAATTAAAAAGCATATGCTATGAAGGTGGCGAGGTGGCAGAGGTAGACCAAGTCTGAAGACGGGAGGATGAACAGGTGGAAGGTGAATCTGAAGGCGAGACCGAGGGTCGACGGGGCTTCCAGGGAGAGCCCCGTCCTCATGCGCTTAGGGGGATTGGCCGGGATGATATCAAACCAAAGGTGCAAGAGAGTCCAGAGGGGGCGAGCCAAGTCCAGTATGCATTGCGAAGGGAGGAGCCCTGCAGACCGCATACAGGGATCGATAACCAAAACGCCGAGCCGAGCCATATGAAAATAATGCAAAGGTGAAATGGGTTGCGTTAATGCCTCATTACCGCGACGTAAATGCCAATTAAACTCCCGGGAGGGAGGCAGCCTGCGGCACGAGCCCATTACATGGATCCGTGTCGCATCGGACTGTGCCTGCTCCTGTCCATTGCCACGAGGATCCCACTAGCATCCCATCCAGGGAAATTGTTATACATTTTAACTATCAACTATAAATTATATTTGATGTAGGAGGATCATCATCAAAGCACAAGTGGAAGACAACTTAGCTCCCTAGTGCACATTTTGAAGTGATTTTTGATATTTTAAAGATGGCATGTCACGCAAATATTTTGAAAAGATTGTAATTAAAGAAGATCTTAAATGTTAAGAGGATAAAACATCGCATGCGATCGATGGAGATCATATTTCATTTAATGTAGACAATAGTAGTACAGATTCAAAGCATTCACTCTTATCTATTTGTCTCAAACATTTATTGTAATAAATCCTTAGTAGTTGAAATATTTTATTTCGATAGGATAACACTAAGGTAGTCGAAGGGAAAGAGCTCTATGAGCCTTTTTGTATAAATAAATGTATTGTATGCCCAAATGAGGCTGCTGAGATTTGTTGTTGTTTTTGTTAAGAGTTGTTGAGAGCTTCTCAAGAGCATTGTATGAGCCCATGTACATATAATTTTAGATGAATATAATAGAGAAGTGTTGATACACATGTTTGGTGTTGCTATTACCGTGTCTATCTAAATGAGTGGTAGGCTTTCTGTTTAATTGCAATTCTCTGTTATTTACTTGTTATTATGTTATGAATGCATTACATGGTTGAATGTATGAATCTGTGAGGGTTTATATAAGTTTCAATTGTTTCTCTTCACAAGCTTATGTAAGGTGTGCATATTGTCCACAAGGAATGCATTGACAGAGTCTAGTTCAACTCAGGAGCTCAGGAGAGATAACATGGAGCTTTGCATGCAAGGTGTGCATATTGTCTGCAAGGTGTGTGTCGACATAATCCTTTTGAATCAGAATCACAGGAGGAATAACTCAAAGTTTACATGCATAAGAGTGTAAAGAACTGTTGCAAGGTGTGAACAGTTGCTCACAAAGAAGTTGAGTCGTGGAAGAATACTAGTTGCAAGGTGTGTACGGAGTCAAAATTCAAATAAGCATAGAAGAGACGCTTTGAGGAGTTAGAGGTTTCAAGGAAGAAAAATCTTAGAAGGGGTAGCGAGTGAGAATTATTCAATAGGGAGGAGTTTTTTAAGATTCCCCAAATTAATGAACGAGATCCATTCGAAGGAAACGAGATCATTCCAGACCGTAAGATCTAGGAGAGTTGCATGGAGGTTAGACTTGGAGTCCTTCGACACTTCGAGTATTCAAAGGTTTGAAAGTGTTTTGAGAGCGGGATCACCGAAGTCCCAAAGCTGTGAAGTGAATCCTAACCGTCGATATCAAGGAGGATATGTGGCAACAGATCGAAGAGTCCGGGAGGTAAATCTCTTGAAGATTTGCACAAAGAAAAGAGAAAATTTTGTGAAGGATGAAGAGATCTGGTCCGTTGGATCCAAAAGAATATGTGGCGGAGATCCACATACTTTGGAGGAGAATAAATTCAGCGAAAATTCTGTGTGGAGTGAGCCAAAACTCCCGAAGCCTGAATTGCCGAAGTAAATCGTGGTCGTCGATCTGAGAGGGACATGTGTTAGTATATCGTAGAGTCCGGAAGTGCGTACTCTGGAGGAAAATAAAGGAGGAAGTGGAGCCATTAACTAGAAGTCGTCCGAATCTCCAAAGGTAAGGAATCATCCTAGTCATCTGTGGTTGGAACATGTGGCATCACATCTATCACTCCGATGATAGAACACTTTGGGGAAATTGGTGAGTAAGTTTTTGAGGGTCAAAATTCTCGAAGGCCAGATTCAATAAGAGTCGTTGATGAACAGAGGGACACGTGGAGAGTGGATATTTACTCTGGAGAAAAAACACTCCGGAGGAATTGAAGTGTGAACGCATGTGAAATCCCGAAGGCTGGAGCGCCAAAGTTCATCTGAGCCATTCGTTGGGATAGGACGCATGGCGAAATATTTTCCACTTTGAAGGATTGATACTCTGGGAGAAAGAAAATAAAATGGGCGTTGACTGCAAGTCACCCAAAGTGGGAATGAAGAAAAATCTCGACTGTTGATCGAAGTGAGCACATGGCACTCGATCCGTAACTTTGGTAAAAGTTTCTTTGGGGAAAATGGGTGTTTGGAACAATCAGAACTCTCAAAGTATATTCTCGAAGTAGATCATAGTCGTTGGCTGTCAGAGAAGTGTGTACTGTAGATCTAGTCCGGGTGATTTCGTTGGTCTGGAGATCGGGGAAAAAATAGTAAACTACATTCAAAATTGTTGAAACACGAAGTCATGAAGGGGGATAGCCCGAGGTCATATCCCATGGTATTAAGGAAGAGAGGAGCCTAGTGGAGGATCTAGCACTCAACACTTAGTGTTACCAAAAGCGTCAGGAAAAGGTTGTGCGGTTGAATCGAACCTATGTGGGTAACAACAAGGGACCTATGTGAATTAAAGTCTAGGTCTAGTAGAGGCCCGAAGAGATGATTCAACTCAATTAATTGAAGATCCTTGACTAGGAGGTCGCACAACCACTAAAAGAGAGGGGTCCTACATCACTATTACATAACTTTAAGTGCCAACCCTCTTCATTTTGTGTTATATATGATTATGTTTGCCTATAAAAACCTTTGAGAGTTAGTTGGTCTATATTTCTTATGTAATAGGATAACACTAAGGATCTCTTATATTTCACGAATATTTTTCTTGGACATTTTGGCACTGTAATATGCTTCAAAGGTCCTTTGAAAATTAACTAGTTTATAGGTAATTATGAATATGCTCTCAATACTTATTCAACTATACCACATCCAAATGTCAATCCTTCCAAAGAAAAAATTCAATACATCAAGCCCTAAAGGGTTGAAAATTATGACATAAATGTAATAAAAGGTGTCAAGGTGTATTTCCTTGCCTTGCCTTGCCATGCCATGCCATGCCATGCCATGCCATGCCATGCCATGCCTTGCCATTCCATGTCTTGCCTTTATTTTCCATGCCATGCCTTGAATTTGCATGCCTTTCCATGCCATGCCTTGCCATGCATTGCCTTGCCATGCATTGCCTTGCCTTACCATTCCATGCCATGTGATGCCTTGCCTTTCAATTCCTTTCCTTTACATTCCATGTCATGTCATGCCTTTCCTTTGCATGCCTTGCCATGCCATGCCTTGCATTACCTTTCCTTGTCATGCCATGCATTGCCTTCCCTTTTCATGCCATTCATTGCCTTTCCTTTCCATTCCATGATGCCTTTCCTCGCCATGCCTTGACTTGTCATGCCATGCCATACCATTTCATGCCATGCCTTGCCTTGCCATGCCATGCCTTGCTATCGTATGGTATGCCTTTCCATGCCATGCCTCTCCATACCATGCCTTGCATTCACTTTCCATGCCTTGTCTTTCCATACCATGCCTTTCCATATCATTACTTTCCTTTCCATGCCATGTCGTGCCTTGCCTTTGCATGCCTTTCCTTGCCATGTCCTTCCTTCCCATTCCATGCCATGCCATGCCTTTCCTTTCCATGCCATGCCATGCCATCCTTGATATCATATGGTATGCCTTTCCCTGCCATGCCATGCCATGCCATCCTTTCTATCGTATGGTATGCCTTTCCATGCCATGCCTTGCATTCACTTTCCATGCCTTGTCTTTCCATACCATGACTTTCCATATCATGCCTTGCCAATCCATGCCATGCCACGTCTTTCCTTTGCATGCCTTTCATTTCCTTGCCTTTCCATGCCATGCATTGCCTTTATTTGACATGCCATGCCATGCCTTGCTATGGTATCGTATGCCTTTCCATGCCATGTCTGTCCATACCATGCCTTGCTTTCACTTGCCATGCCTTTTATTTCCATAACATGCCTTTCCATACCATGTCTTTCCATGCCATGAATTTCCATGACTTTCCTTGCCATGCCATACCATGCCTTTCCATACCATGCCATGCCATGCCATACCATGTCTTTCCATACCATGCCATGCCATGCCTTGCAATGGTATGGTATGTATTTCCATGCCATGCCTTTCTATACCATTATTTGCAATGCCATGCCTTGAATTCACTTACCATGCCTTGTCTTTCCATACCATTCCTTTCCATACCATGCCTTTCCATGCCATGCCTTGCCATGAATTTCCTTTCCATGCCATACCATGCCTTTCCATACCATTCCTTTCCATGCCATGGCTTTCCATACCATGCGTTTCCATGCCATGCATTTCCATACCATGCATTTCCTTTCCATCCCATTCATTTCCATGCCTTTCTTTTCCATACCATGCCTTGTCACACCATGCCTTTCCCTGCCTTGCCATGCCATGCCATGCCTTGCATTGCATTGCCTTTCCATTCCATGCCTTGCATTGCCTTGCCTTGCCATGCCATGCCATGGTATGGTATGGTATGCCTTGCCTTGGTATGGTATGGTATGGTATGATATGCCTTTCCTTGGTATTGTATGGTATGTTATGCCTTTCCTTTCCATGCCATGCCTTTCTATGGTATGGTACGCCTTTCCATACCGTTAGCTCCTAGAAAGTTCTAGTAGTTTGAGTCTTTGAAATTTTTAAATTTTCCTAGTCATCTAGCATTGTGGGTCCCTCAAGTCAGTCTTTCATCAAATATTTGGTCATCTCATTTGTGTTAGAGGGTGACCAAGTGTTCATCTAAGGTGACTTAACCTAATTGTTTATGCCAAGTTAAACCTAGTTCGAGTCATCTTATGTCTCAAAAGTGGGTCTTATGTGTCAAAATTGTCATACATGGTCGTAATTATTTCTTCATCAACCATCATTGATCATTACTAAGACCATTGTATTCATTATTACCCACTAGACCGGTTTGTAGCACATTCTGTCCTTTTTGCAAGCGTAGCGCTAACAATTCAACGCAAGTTTTCAACACTAGTCATCATTTCCCCTTGTGGTGCGCTGCAAACACCCGCATATGATTTCTTTCATAATTTAACATCATTTTCTTGCTGAAATAATTTGAAGGAAAGATTCTAGAAGCTTGGAGGACATCATAAAATTTAAATTTCCCTCCAAGCCTCGGCCAAACCTTCAAATACGAATTTCCTAAAGAGATTTTGCATGCAAATAGGTTTTTCATTGGTTAATTGTGCTCTGATACTTCTCTTGTGAAGAAAGGTTTGTTGTAGGTTACTAAACACCTAATGGCTCCAAAGAAATATGTTTTGATTATAATCTGCTAAAATATCAATTTCATACAGGAGAAGCAAGTACATACTGTGTTATGATTTTCTATTTTCAGAATTTTTCTTTCGGATTGCAGAAACAAAGTATCTCTGTTTTGCTTCTTTCGATAAGTTTTGTTCAATTTCTTGTTGGAGTGAAAAGGAAGGGAATTCCTTATCATAAGTCCTAATGTTCAAGGACATGAAAATACACCATGTCAATTTCAGAAGATTGTAACAAGGATAATTTTTGGTGACCTAACATTCATCCAAATTTTCAATATAAATTTTGCTAAATGGATGAATTTCTGTTTTGAGAGTGTTTTAGGCACACAACAACATCAGCCATGATTAAATACATATGTTACATCAGTCAGAATGCATATCAGAGTAAAGTATCAAGAAATTCATTAGTTGAAAGTAAGACAATGCTCATTTGCCAAAAATCCTAGTTTCATTAAGGATTATGTTTACTTCATCAAAATGAATTGGAGGATGGCTTTTTTAGTTGGAGAAATTATATTATGAATTATAATACATTATGTAATAATTTCCCAAACTTCATAACCATTCCAAATCATTGGACCTACCCGAAAGAATCAAATTGTAAAAACAAAACAATTGGTAGCGTAAAGCTTGTTTTTGCAGTGTAATGCACTGCACACTTCTTATAGGTGGTAGATTTCACAAATTTTGGTCAAAAAAGTCCAAATTCGACTTGGCTGGAGCAATTTTAGGGGAAAGTGATGACTCTTCCTCAAAGAGCTCATCAATCCTCATCCATGGGTGCAAGTGGCATTTGATTTAAGTGTTTTAGTCATAGTAGGAATGTAACCCTATTAAATAGGGACATGGGTCATTTTCTTGTTTTGATTAGCCAAACTTGGAAAAAACACATTAGACTAGATTCAAAAAATGTTGAAAAGTTTAGCCTTGCTATCTTCTATATATTTTATTGTAAAATCATTGTAAAAGAGGTTAGAAAACAAGGAGGGTTTCGATTTTGAAAACTTCGCAAAGCTTTTTTGTATCAAGACTTTGAATGCATATTTGAATATGAGATATTTTCAGTGTATCTGAGCAGACTTCCATTTCTCTTTATTTTCCACTGTGTTTGTGAGTGAATGTCTAGTTCATATGTTCTTATGTTTATTTATTAACTGAAAGAATTCTTTCTTTCATAGCATTGATAGGAAAAGAATCACAAATACTCTTTCTACTGTAATTAACCATTCATATGTGCTTTTAGTGTATATGATTATGTTGGTATGGTAGCATTCTCCATACATTTTCAAATCCTTAAGTTATTTGATCAGTACAATTAAGGACTTATTTGTTAGAGTGTTTTCATATGTGTCTTGGAGTAATGATTTTTTGATAGTCAATCAGTTTGATCCACCTTGCATTTCCTTCATTCAAATCATTTTTCTGTGTTACCAAGCTTGTTCCCTTTACAATCATGGAGTGACTCTTGGAGTGATAACACATACCATGCCTTTGCATTCACTTGCAATGAATTTTCTTTCCATACCATGCCTTGCTATGAATTTCCTTTCCATGCCATACCATGCCTTTCCATGCCATACTGTGCCTCATAAGTGGATGGAAAATGTGGTCACCTAGTCACAGAAATACAAAATGATGCTCTGTTAGGTTTTTATCCCCCAAGGAGGTATTGGCCAAGAGTCCCTGAAATGGTTTGGGATGTGACTTGCAAATGGGAATATAAGGGAAATCGATACTTGGATTGAGGAACTGAAATCTCTGTTGGATTCATGTCATAGTATTTCATATACAACACCCCTCACTCCCGAGTCCCATACCTCAGAGGCTGCTTTATTCATCGATTTCGAGAACTAGGGTTTTTCCAAGTAAGAAACAATCCAACATTTGGATTAAGGGGTCCAATTTATGAAACACTCCCTTGGGAGCGGGTGGAAAATGTGATCATCTAGTCCATGCCTAAACAAGCTTGTAGCATCTCACAAAACTCAAAAATGCTGGTTCGTTAGGTTTTTATCCCCCAAGGAGTTATCTGCCAAGAGTCCCCAAAATGGTTTGGGATGCGACTTGCAACTAGGCATATAAAGAAAACCAAGACTCAGATTGAGGAGCCTTTCCATGCCATGCCATGCCATAACATGGATGGACAATGCCTTTCCTTTCCATGACTTTTCTTTCCTTTCCATGAATGGACAATGTGGTCACCTAGTCCATGCCTTAACAAGCTTGTAGCATCTCACATAACTCAAAAATGATGCTCCGTTAGGTTTTTTTACCCCAAGTAGGTATTGGCCAAGAGTCCCTAAAATGGTTTGGGATGCGACTTGCAACTGGGCATATAAAAAAAATCAAGACTTGGATTGAGGAATTGTCATCTTCGCTGGATTCCTGGCATAATATTTCAGCTACAACACCCCTCACTCAGGGGTCCCATGCCTCGAAGGTTGCTTTATTCATCGATTTAGAGAATTAGTGTTTCTCCCAGTAAGAAACAATCCAACATTTGGATTAAGGAGTCCAATTTATGAAACCGTCTCTTGGGAGTGGATGGACAATGTGATGACCTAGTCCATGCCTAAACAATCTTGTAGCATATGACGTAAATAAAAAATGCCGTTCCGTTAGGTTTTTATCTCCCAAGGAGTTATTGGCCAAGAGTCCTCGAAATGGTTTGGCATGCAAATTGCAACTATGGATATAATGAAAACCAAGAATCAGATTGAGGAACCATCATCTCCATTAGATTCATGGCATAAGATTTCAACTAGAGAACCCCTCATTCGAGGGTCCCATGCCTCAGAAGTTGTTTTTCTCATCTATTTTGAGAAATAGGGTTTTTCTTTATAAGAAGCAATGAAACATTTGGATTTAGGGGTCGAATTTATGAAACTATACCTCAAGAGTGGATGGACAATGTGGTCACCTATTCCATGCCTAAACAAGCTTGCAACATCTCACGAAAGTAAAAAACTATGCTCCGTTAGGTTTTGTGCCATGAGGAGTAATTGGCCAAGAGTCCCTGAAATGGTTTGGGATGTAACTTGCAACTGGGCATAAAATGAAAACCTAGACTTGAATTGAGGAATCTTCGACTCTGATGGATTACTAGCATATGATTTCATCTAGAGCACCCCTCACTCCTGGGTGCCATGCCTCGAAAGTTTCTTTACTCATGGATTTTGAGAACTAGTGTTTTTCTCAATTTGAAGCAATGCAACATTTGGATTAAGGGGTCTAATTTATGAAACTGTGCCTCAGGAGTGGATGGAAAATTTGGTCACCTATTCCATGCCTAAACAAGCTTGTAGCATCTCACGGAACTCAAAAATACTGCTCTGTTAGGTTTTTATCCCCCAAGTAGGTATTGGCCAAGAGTCCCTGAAATGGTTTGAGATGCAACTTGCAACTGGGAATATAATGAAAATCAAGACTCATATTGAGTAATTATCATCTCTGTTGGATTCCTGGCATAGGATTTCAGCTACAACACCTCTCACTCCTGGGTCCCATGCCTCATAAGTTGTTTTTTTATCGATTTTGAGAACTAGGGTTGTGCTTAGTAAGAAGCAATGCAACATTTGGATTTAGGGGTCCAATTTATGAAACCATCCATCAAGAGTGAATGGACAATGTGATCACCTAGTCCATGCCTAAACAAGCTTGCAACATCTCACGACACTCAAAAATGCTGCTCCGTTAGGTTTTTATTCCTTGAGGAGGAATTGGCCAAGAGTCCCTGAAATGGTTTGGGTGCAACTTGCAATTGGTCATAAAACAAAAACCGAGACTCAGATTGAGGAACCATCGACTATGATGGATTAATGGGATAGGAATTCAAATAGAGAACCCCTCACTCCTAGGCGCCATGACTCGAAAGTTTCTTTACTCATGGATTTCAAGAACTAATGTTTTGATTAGTTTGAAGCAAAGAAAAATTTGGATTAAGGGGTCCAATTTATGAAACCGTGCCTTGGGAGAGGATGGAAAATGTGGTCACCTAGTACATGCATAAACAAGCTTTTATCATCTCACATAACTCAAAAATGATGCTTCATTAGGTTTTTATCCCCCAAGGAGGTATTGGCCAAGAGTACCTGAAATGGTTTGGGAAGAGACTTGCAACTGGGCATATAATGAAAAATGAGACTCAGATTGAGAAACTATCATATCTGTTGAATTCCTGGCATAGGATTTCAACTACAACACCCCTCACTCCTGGGTCCCATGTATCAGAAGTTGATTTTTTCATCGATTTTGAGAACTAAGGTTTTTCTCAGTAAGAAGAAATGCAACATTTGGATTTAGGTGTCCAATTTATGAAACCTTCCCTCAGGAGAAGATGGATAATGTGGTCACCTAGTCCATGCCTAAATAGGCTTGAAGCATCTCATGAAACTCAAAAATGTTTCTCCATTAGGTTTGTATGCCCTGAGGAGGAATTTTCCAAGAGTCCCTGAAATGGTTTGGGATGCGACTTGAAACTGGGCATAAAATGAAAATTGAGACTTGGATTGAGGAACCGTCGACTTCGATGGATTACTGGGATAGAATTTCAACTAGAGCACCCCTCACTCTCAGTTTCCATGCCTCAAAAGTTTCTTTACTCATGGATATCAAGAACTAGTGTTTTGTTTAGTTTGAAGTAATGCAACATTTGGATTAAGGGGTCCAATTTATGAAACTGTGCCTTGGGAGCAAATAGAAAATGTGGTCACCCAGTTGATGCCTAAAAACTATTGTAGCATCTCACAGAACTGAAAAATGTTACTCCGTTAGATTTTTATCCCCTAAGGAGGTATTGGCCAAGAGCCCCCGAAATGGTTTTGGAAGAGACTTGCAACTGGGCATGTAATGAAAAAAAAGACTCAAATTGAGGAACCGTCATCTCTGTTGGATTCCTGGCATAATATTTCAACTATATCTCCCCTCACTCCCAGGTCCCATGCCTCAAAAGTTGTTTTTTTCATCGATTTTGAGAACTAGGGTTTTGCTCAATAGGAAGCAATGCAAAATTTGGATTTAGGGGTCCAATTTATGAAACCGTCCCTCAAGAGCGAATGGAAAATGTGGTCATTGAGTTCATTCCTAAACAAGCTTGCAACATATCATGAAACTCAAAAATGCTACTCCGTTAGGTTTTTATTCCCCGAGGAGGAATTGACCAAGAGTCCTTGAAATGGTTTGAAATGCGACTTGCAACTGGGCATACAATGAAACTCGAGAGTTAGATTGAGGAACTGTCAACTCCAATGGATTAATGGGATAGGATTTCAGGTAGAGAACCCCTCACTCCCGTGTGTCATGCATCGAAAGTTTCTTTACTCATGGATTTCGAGAACTAGTGTTTTTCTTAGTTTGAAGCAATGCAAAATTTGGATTAAGGGTTTCAATTTATGAAACAGTGCCTCAAGAGAGGATGGACAATATGGTCACCTAGTCCATGCCCAAACAAGATTTTAGAATCTCACAGAACTCAAAAATGTTTCTCCGTTAGGTTTTTATCCCCAAAGGTGGTATTGGCCAAGAGTCCCCGAAATGGTTTGGGAAGCGACTTGCAAATGGGAATATAACAAAAACCGAGACTTAGATTAAGGATCTGTCGTCGCTGTTTGATTCCTGGCATAGGAATTCCTATTGGAAATAACAATCTCTCCTATTGGAAATAATAATATAAGGAACTTATACTCTCCAAACTAGGTCTAACATGTACATATAAACAACCTCTTCATTGTTGCTTATGGTGGGTCAAAACTATCTTCAATTTACCTATCATATGTGCTGGTAAAGTGCATGATTAGGTGTCGGTTCATGGGATAGGATATTTTTATCTCAATTTTTATCCACGAGTTGGGAATTTCATTTGGCGAAACAAGACAAAATTGACTCAAGGGTGAGTCAACAAGTGTGGTCCAAGATTTTTGGTCCCTTCATTTTGATGGAGGACGTGTTGGTACATACTCAACATACAAAAAAATTTGAGTTGCGTCACAAAGAATAAAGAATGTAAATTCAATAAAGAGTATCATAGATGGTTGTATCCATGAAAAATGATATTAGGAATGAATTTAGGTGTCTAAAGAAGTAGAGTGGTGTAAGGTGGATAAACATACTTGTGGGAGCTTACGAAAGTATGTTATGTTGCTCGGTTTGGATTTTATGCCCCCAGACCAAATTGGTCACATGGCTTGAGGAGGTGAGTTTCAACTCATAATAAAAAACAAACTGAGACTCGGATGCACAAACCATCAGTTGCATTGGATTCAGAGCACCAATTTTTAGTTAGTGGGGCCCCTACGCTATCATTTCGTTGACCGAAAAACCATTTGTTGGAGTATCTTCAACACTAGGGTTTTGGTTAATTAGGCATAGTGCAATTTCTGAAGAGGAGGTCGATTTTCAAGAACACCGTGTCGGGCATTTTTGGATAGTGTAGTCATGTGGGACTTGGCCAAATAGACTTTTGGGAGCTTATGAAACTCTGTTATACTTCTCAGTTTGGATGTATGCCCTCAGACCAAATTGGCCACATTTCCTTGAATGACTTGAGGAGGTGAGTTGCAACTAGTGATAAAACTCAAACTGAGACTTGGATGCACAAACTGTCAGTTGCATTGGATTCGAAGAACTGGGTTTAAGCTATTGGGGCCCCTATGCTATCATTCCATCTACTATAAACCCATTTGTTGGAGTATCTCCAACACTAGGGTTTTGGTTAATGATGAATAATTTGATTTCTAAAGAGGAGGTCGATTTTCAAGAACACTATGTCAGGTATTTTTGGCTAGTGTAGTCATGTAGGCCTTGGCCAAACAGACTTCTGGGAGATGATGAAACTCTATTATGCTGCTCGATTTGGATTTTATGCCCCCGAACCAAATTGACCACATGTCCTTGAATGACTTGAGGAGGTGAGGTGAAACTCACGATAAAAATCAAACCAGGACTCAGATGCATGAATTGTTAGTTGCATTGGATTCAGAGCACCGAGTTTCAGCTAGTGGGGCCCCTCCGCTATCATTTCGTTGACCGAAAAACCGTTTGTTGGAGTATCTACGACACTAGGGTTTTGGTCAATGAGGCATAATGCAATTTTTGAAGAGGAGGTTGATTTTCAAGACCAATGTGTTGGGAATTTTTGGATTGTGTAGTCACAAAGATAATAAATGATATTAACTAAGTTACAACAGGGAAAATATAATAACCCTTAAAACAAGTTATCGTTAAATGAAAGGGGGCTAAAAATGGTATGAAATGCCTTGCCTTTCCTTGCATTGTATAGTATGGTATGGTATGGTATGCATTTCCTTGCCATTGTATGGTATGAATTTTCAATGGAATGGTATGGTATGCACTATATAATATGGTATGCATTGGAAATGGTTTGCGAAGGAAATGGCAATGGTATGCATTGGCAACTTTATGCATTGTCAATGGTATGAATTTCCTTGCCATTGTATGAAATGCATTGGCAATGGTATGCATTGACAATGGAAATGGTATGCATTTCCTTGCCATTGTATGGTATGCATTGGAAATGGTATGGTATGGTATGGTATGCACTGTATAGTATGGTATGCATTGCCTTGCCATTGTATAGTATGGTATGGTATGGTACGGTATGGTATGCATTGCCTA
>SNQJ01S0111525.1:14682-26607 GCA_010110895.2 Picea sitchensis | reverse complement strand
AAATAATAAATTTAATGGATAAATTACTAAGTGGACAAGTGGTTAGAAGTGGGTTAACCCTAAAATAAGGAAAGTGGGTTAAGATGGTTAAAAGGTAACCCCTTGAGGAAGCTACATGAAAGTAAAAATAAGAGGGAATGTTCTCTAATTTTAATTACACTTGAGCATATTGAATATCTACAAGCAACTAAGGTAAACAAAGGATATCTAAGCCGAATTTTAGAGGGAAGGTGAAGTAAAGAAGGCATAAATTCAAGGGAGGATAAATTCTTTTGATGATGCTTTCTAAGGTATATTATTTACAGGTCATCTCACCATTTTCACAATAATTTTTTTATAGAATGATTCAGACTGTGAAATTAGGATTTTGTTGAGGAAACATATCCAAGTAGATGTGATAAAAATTTCATCTTGTGGGTCGTTGTATTTTTGGAGTTACACTCTGTGGAAAACAGGGTTTGTGGCTAGTCCTGAAACTAGTCTAAAACAGGTGTTTCGGGTAAAAATGTCATAACTTCTTCATAACATATCCAAATTCAGTAAGACCAAATGTATTGGTTAGATTACAATATTTAGTATTTTTTGGACCATTTTCATATCCATAAAACAAATATTTTGTGTGGGGCACTCTCTACAAGTTCACTCTCTAGAATAAGCTAGAATTCAACAAGGTATGCCATTTTTGATATAACTCCTTTTTTGAGAGGTTCCAAGTACTAAAACCTGGAGGAATTGCATAAAATACACTAAAGAACATTGTGTAATATTTTCATATCTTTATTCATTACAGGTACATAGTTATGATTATTTAAAGTTAGGGTTGTTGACTAATCCAAAATTAGTCATGTGATACTAAAGTAAAGTTTGATGAAAATGATAGTCTCTTGTTGTTAAAGTTAAGGAAGGTTTGAAGGTATGTGATCATATACACCAGGTCTATTACAAAGTTACAAATCATATTTGGATGATGAAATTTATCAGGGCTTTTTGTTGAGGTACATGTTGGGTACATGGTTGAGACAAGTAGTTGATGAGTTGGCGCATACACGAGGTGTATACTAGATGATGTTGGTACATCTTGATGAGTCATAGTTTATGTGTATTTGATGCATGATTGGTACATATTTGGTTCATGTTTGATGAACTCGTTGATGGTACAGGTTGAGGTACAGGTTGGTGCATGGTTGTTGCACTTATTTATGGTACAAGTTGATTACAAGTTCTTTAGTATAGGTTGGTGCATGTTTGGTACACTTGTTTATGGTACAGGCCGGTTACAGGTTGTTTGGTACAGGTTGGTGCATGATTGATTCACTTGTTTATGGTATAGGTTGGCGCATGGTTGATGCACTTGTTTATGGTACARTTTGATTACAGGTTGATTGGTACAGGTTTACAACAGTATATCTCACAATGATAGTGTGACAATGGTTCCATCATTTTACTTTTATTTCAGGGYGGTTGGACGGGGAAAGGACAAGTGGTTGTATCCACCTTCYGACTATAGCCGAAGAACATAGGGGGTTGTAGCCTCCTTCTAGTTGTATCCATATAATTTGGGAGTTGGAGCTTCCCTCAGGTTGTATCCTGAGAAACTAGGGGGTTGTAGTCTCTTTCTGGTTGTAGCGAGAGAATTGGGGAGTTGGAGMTTCCTTCAGGTTATAGCTTGAAAAGATAAGGGGTTAGAGTTTCCTTCCAGTTGCAGCTAGAAAACAAAGGAAGTTGGTGCTTCCAATGAATGTAATTCTTAAAGACATATAAGAAAAAACATTATGTAGTTTTCTCCCGCTTTGGGTTTCCAAGTAAAAACACGGGTGTACTGTGTATGTGTATAATTGTTCATTTTTTCATTGTTTATTTACTCTGCAATTATTGGATGATAATGCTACATTGATATAACACTTGCATTATATGGTTAAAAAGGATTAAATTTATCTATTACTGATTCAACCCCCCTCTCAGTAATCCAACATGAACAATGTTTAAAATGGATAAGCCCATGGTAATTTGAACATTGGGTTGAAGGAAGCGCCTTATACAGATTTCATTTTTGTAAACAACTTAAGGCCGGTAGAGTAATTCGATAGAGAATTAACACCATAACAATACAAAGAATTAGTAAAATATTGAATATGATCTATTGGCGAACTAAGGACATAGTAGAAGCATGAGAACGATATAATGAGCCGATCCATATCTGTGATCAACTCATGAGGAAAAAGTTTGAATCAAGATTAGTTAGTTAAATGAATAGGTGCAATGGTTCATGTCAAAAAGACACATTGGTTCAATCATATACCGTTTGAAATACTATATAAACCATAAGTGGTGGTGAATCTAAGTGTGTCTTGGTGGATATATATATATAATGGATTGAATGGAATTTGATTCTATTAGGTTGGTGCATGTTTACAAGATGAGTCTTGTTATGAGGGTTGGATTCCTCACATCTCAGTTGGATTTGAGATCAACAAGATTTGTCTTTTTATGAGGGTTGGATTCCTCATTTCTCAATTGGATCTAAGAACTACAAGCTAGGTCTTGTATCAGAGAGTTGGATCTCTCATATTCAGTTGAAGTCAAAGATATTAAAGGATTGATTTTATATGTATTCATACAAGTTAAATAAATAAAAGAAAGATATTATATCTACTTCATACAGTTTATGTTTTAGATGTTTATGAATAATTAATTGAAATGCGTATCTTATTCAATTAATTTAGCTAATCTATGAAAGTGTGAAAAGTAGCCAAAAGTTTCAAACATTGATTCACCCCCTCCCCTCTCAGTGTCAAGTGTATATTTCAACAACCCCCAAGTTGGGTCTATGACTCCACTAGGGAAAAGGTTCCTAAAACAAATAAAGTATGACCATAGCATAAAAAAACACAGGCTTGAGAACAATCTCCAACAACAGTTCCCAACTCACAACCTGTCATTCCCCACAACCTACCCCACCCAAGGAAATGTACCCCCTTTTTTTCTCAACAATCCTATGGGTTGTCCCACTTCCCTTATTAGGATTTAGCAACAAGCCAGCCAACAAGTATCATAGCTATGTAGCGCTTGGAACACAAGTTTTATCAAGGATTTACAACACCCACTAGCATAGACATGGGGAAAACTACTCCCAACAACTCTCTCACATAGAGAGAATGCTCCATAGGCTTGAAAACCTACTTCTTCAACCCAAAACAACAAGGTTTTACCAGGTAGCAGTTAGCTCCAGCTTCTGATCACACTCTCCAACCAAGGTATGGGTGATGGATGCAAGAATGAGTGTATGATTCTTGAAATAATGGAAATTACACTAAGTTCCCCACATTATATTGCATGTTCCTATCTTGACACTTGCCACTCTAGGAAATGTCTTTGACTCCACTTGGTAATTTGTTCCTTTCACTTAGTAACTTATGATAAAATTATAACATAAATCTTATGACTTGGGAATCCTATTATTTTCTTACTTGGAATAAGCCCCCATGACTTAGCCCCTTTTCCTTAGACCCCTTTCCCTCTCATGGAGTTATATCCCCCCATACTCTTTCGTCTAGTTGGTCTGCAGTAGTGATGTATATTATTAATAAATTTGAGTGAAATTACATAATACATGTGTTAGGCTTGTTAACCTCATCACACAAGCACTCTAGCCTCAAAATCTAGGTATGTATATACAAAGGAACTCTAGCCCAAAACATCCTAGCTCACTAGCCTATAAAGCATATGTACATTTACAACGTGGGGTTCATCCTAGGGGTGTTACATTCCCCTAACCCTTATTTATGCATTGTCCTTAGTGAATTATATACACATGTAAAATACAAAAAATTTAAAAATATGTGAGTACTCTTTCGCATGGCATCCTCATGTTCCCAGTTTGCATCCTCGGGATTGTAATAGGTCCACTAGAATTTTACTATTCCTATTGCTCGATTCTAAAGTAGCTTGAATTTCCAGTCCAATATGCACATCGATTGAAATTAAAAGTATTCTTCTTGATCCACCTAGATCACATTCCATTCAATTACATGATTAGCATCTAACACATACTTTTTAAGCAAAGATACATGAAAAAATTATGTATGCACATGGATCCAGGTAGTTCAAGAATGTATGCAATAGGACCGATCCTTTCAAGGATCTCAAATGGTCCACAATGTCTTGCTACCATCTTTGGACATCTCCCTAATTTAAGTGAGATCTTCTTAGCTTTCACTTTCAATAAGACATGATCACCCACTTTAAATTATCTATGTGTTCTGCCTTTTTCTGCACAAATTTTTGTCCTAAATTGAGCAACATTTAAATTCTGGTTTATTTTCACCATATTATATTCCATCTCTCTGAGAAATTTTGGCCCAACCACTTATTTGTCTACTGGGTTGTCCTAGCTCATTGGTGTGTTTCACTTTTGGTGATTTAATGCTTCAAATGGAATCATATTTAAATATGATTGATACCCATTATTATAAGGAAACTCAACTAAATGTAAATAATCTTCCCATCTTGATGGTTTATCCATCACATACATTCTTAGCATATCTTCAATCACATAATTGTCCCTTTCAGTTTTCCCATCAGATTATAGGTGATATTTTGTGCTAAAACTAAGAGTTGTCCCAAATCTTTTGAATAATCCCTTCCAAAAGTTTGATGTGAAATTGGGATCTCTGTTAGAAACAATTTCCTTAGGCATGCCATGTAGCTTGGAAATTTATCTTATATAAATATATTCAATGTTAGTAGCCTTATGAGTGAGCTTCACTGGAATAAAATGAGCAGCTTTGGTTAGCGTATCCACCACCATCATGATGGAATCATGTTGCTTCACTGTTCTAGGAAGCTTGGTGATAAAATCAATTTTCACAATTTCCCATTTCCATTCCAGAATGGGAATGGTTGCAGAAAACTAGTTATATATCTTTTCTTATCCTTTACCTTATGATATTATAAACATATAGCAATATACTCAACCACCTATTTCCTCATACTTGGCCAAAAATATTGGCTCTTGATAGTTGTAATTGTTTTTTGGTACCCTGGGTGCCCAGCATAAGGCACATTGTGCATCTCTCTCACCACGATATTTTTCAACACTTTTAAATTAGCACATAAACTCTGCCCCTATACATGAGGATTCCATCCTCCCTTGGCTCATAATTTAATTTTCTGCTACAAATTACCGTGTTGTAAATTTTATGTTGTTTGCACATAGTGTTGATCTAATTTTGTAGCTTCCAAAATTCTATCTTTTAAATCATATTTTCACATGTTAATGTTTGTATCATGCATCTCATGCACCCTCCTACTAAGTTCATTATCCACCTTGTTCTACTTCCCTTTGATATGCTTCATATCAAAGTCATACTCACTAAGAAATTACATCCATCAAATTTTCCTAGCATTCAAAGTTGGTTGTCCAAACAAATATTTCAGACTACTATGCTATGTCCTCAACTCAAATATTCTTTCCATAAGATAATATCTCCACATATTCAAGGCATGAACTATGGCGACCAATTCTAAATCATGAGTGGCATAGTGTCTCTCATGTTCCTTCAAATTCCTTGACTCATAGCATATCACATGCCCATTTTGGGTGAGGACTCCAGCAAGCCCTTCCTTGCATGCATCAATGCAGACAAATAAGTCTTCATTGGGATCAACAATATTCAATATTGGTGCAATTGTTAACAAATTCTTCAAGTGTTGGAATCTTTCTTCACATTTAGTAGTCCACTCAAACTTCACACCCTTCTTTTGCAAATAAGTGCTCGGGTGTGCAATTCTTGAGAATCCTTCAATAAATATTTTGTAGTAACATGAAAGTCCCATGAATGACTTCATCTCTAGGATGTTCTTTGGAGTTGGCCATTCTTGAATTGGTTTTGTCTTTTCTCGGTCCACTTTTATCCCTTCCTCTAAAATAATATGGCCCAAATAAGGTATCTGCCTCTGATCAAATGAGCACTTGCTCAACTTGGCATACAGTTGATTCTCCCTCAATAATTTTAGAACCATTCTCAAGTGTTGTTCATGCTCTTCTTCACACTTAGATTAGATAAGTATGTCATCCAAGAAGACAATGAAAAACTTATCCAAGTAATTTCTGAAAATACCATTTATTAAACACATGAAGACAATTGGTGCATTTGAAAACCCAAAAGGCACCATTGTAAAATCATAATGGCCATACCTCATTCTAAAGGTAGTCTTGCTAATATATTCTTCTTTAATATGTACTTAGCGATATCCTAACATGAGGTCAATCATGAAGAATATTTTTGCATCTTTCATCTAATCAAAAAGGTGATCTATCATTGGAAAATGATACTTTTTCTTCATAGTCACCTTGTTCAACTGTCTAAACTCAATGCACAGCCTCAAAGTCCCATCCTTGTTTTTAAAAAATAACATTGGGGCACCCGAAGGTGATACACTTGGGTGTATATACCCCTTCTTCAAAATTTCTTCAAGCTGCATTTGCAATTCCTTCAACTCGGGTGTACTCATCCTATAAGGAGTCTTGGACACCGGGGTTTCTCCTGGAATCCAATTAATAGAGAATTCAAGATCTCTCTTGGGTGGAAATCCTATTATTTCTCTAAATACATCCTCAAATTATTTTAGGACTACATATTCTTCAATGCTTGGCATATCCTCAAATCCTATTATTTCTCTAAATACATCCATATGTGCTGCAAATACTTGGCATCCTTTCCGTAATCTTTTCTTCAGTTGTAAGGATGAAATTTATCTGATGTTTACTGCTCTTGGAATACCTTGAATTGTTCTCAAGTTCCCTTCCCCATCCAAGCAAGTAAATTTCTTGTTATAATATTTTAGGACAACATGATGCTTTTCCAACCAATCCATACCAATTGGGAAATCATATGAACCCAAAGGTATGATATTCAATTCTACCTTTGTTCTCAATCCATTCATGTCCATTGGACATTGCTTAACCATCTCATTAATTCTTCTCTTAGTTGTTGTAGCTAACTGAACCAACCAATATTTCCCAAGTTTGATTCTTGGAAAATGAAATATTTCCACAAACTTAGGATCTATATAAATATGACTAGCTCTTGAATCAATCAAAATAAAAATAGGTTGATCATTGATCTTACCTTCTACTTCAATCATGTGAGATTAAAATTCATCTTGCCTGTTGTCTAGGGCTGCATATATCCTTGGCATGCTTTTTCCCATGTCCTGAACTGTATCAAACTGTTGTACATTTTGAACAATCCTCTCTTTTTCACCTCTATGAGGGAAATCTTTGTACAAATAATCTCCCTCACAACCACAACATTTAATGGGTTGTTTCCTTGGCCTTTTCCCCAATGTTTCTAACATTGCGGGTTCATTTTGAGTTGGATTCCCCTGATAATTATTCTTGAAGAATGGTGTATTATACCCTTTCTTTCTATGCTCCATTTTACCTTTATTTTTATCTTCCCAAGCCTTTTGGAAAGTTGGTCTTCCTTTATGTTGATCATAGAGGAACTTGGCTCTCCTTATTGCTTCATCCATTGTCTTAGGATCATCATATTGTATCTTTTCATTGAACACTAATGGAAACCCACTCAAGAACCTTTGAATCTTGACATGTTAATCCCTTATAAAATCAACATACTTTAATAGCTCTAAGAATCTCCTCTCATACTCATCCATGGTCATACTCCCAAGCTTGAGTTGAAATAACTCATGCATCTTCCTATCATAATAGTTCTTGGTCAAGTATTTATTTTGAAAATACTTTTTGAACGTCCTCCAAGTGAGTTTCTTCTCATCAATGTGTTGTTTTTTCACAATTTGGTCCGACCACATTGATGTTTTTCCCTTCAGTCGATAAATTGAAATTATTACTTCTACCTATGAGAAGTAATTATGTAACTAAAAATATTTTCTCATCCCTAGCAACCAATTCTCTACATCCTCATCCTTCTTGTGCTCTTCATCAAAGGTAGGAGGATTGATCTTGTTCATTTCTCCTTATAGTTCATCTACCCCGAACCTCCTCTTACGATTTCTGATAAGGGATAAGATTGGACTAATGTATGGTCTTTTCACTTAATACCTTGGTGAGTGATGATGGTGTCTACCAACACTTTAATATTCTCCTCTTCTAGCATGAGATCTATGACTCCTTGAATTTCTTAATTATGTCTCTTTATCCAAATCCTTCTCTATTCTATCCAAGCTCTGCAACAACTTGATGTTGAAGCCATATTGTTTCTCCTTATCTTTCATAAGCCTCTCATTATCATCTTTATATCTCTAAACATCTCTTTGTATACTCTTTATAGTCTCCACCAAATTCATTCTTTCCTATTTACCTTCTCCATGCCCATTTGATTATCTCCCAACATCACCCATGCTAACATACAACCCCCTGACCTCATCCTCATGGTTGTAAGTCCTATGTGCATATTCCATGTCTTTGATCTTACTGATGATTTTGAATTGTTCTATTTGTTCCCTTAACTCTACAAAATTCACATGCAATAGGATTTGTTAGACCACACTAATTTAACAATTCCATAAAATTATGCACAATTCTTCCCTTTAAGTGCACTCTTCATTTGGTGAACTTAATTCCAAACACAATTTTTTTTAGAATTTTGATAAAATCCCAATTGGGTTTACTCATGCCCATATTTTGAGCAATCTAACCAAGGTTCACCTTCATCAAGCATCCATGCTGCTAGTTACAACCTGCTGAAGTTTTGGCTATTTTCCTTTTTTTTTTTGCACTGAATGCTATAGGAATCATCCCTCTCATCCTGTACACTTTTAGGCAATCTGATTTGCAATATGGATCCATATATGTCTTCTATGGTTCATTATAGTTCCATAGACTACTCCTATGCCCCAAACTGACCTCTCGGCAAGGAGTTATGCCCTTTAGAAGTAAACAAGTACTGAAATTTACCTTGCACGGTTTCAACTATAATTTTTTCATACAAACTCCATTTTGAAAACAATTTAGCTCATTGGAAATCTCTCTTCGAGTTATTTCATTTAATCTATAAAGACTCTATGTGGTGCCTATGACACTTACAGTCTTGAAAATTAGAACTTCTAAAAATGTTGTTTAGGCACTCAAAAATGTCGGGCACGATTATGACCTTCAAAAATACAAAATTTTCACAGAAAATCACTAGTTTTTTGTTGTGATATACCGCCAAATCGAMTTTTCATACACCATTTTTGAATTATACACCCATATTCATCACGCACAAGTTATACACACACAACGCCAAAATGTGGGACATGCACTGCACAGCAATAATCAGTGCACACAACTTTTACACAATGCATCAATATATAGTGTGCAYAATTTTTTATATCGCACACTAATATCCAGTACGCACAACTTTTGTGTCGCACACCAATATTTAGTGCACACAATTTTTGTGTCACACACCAACATCTAGTGTGCGCAACGTCCCCAACATGCACCAAAATCCAATGCACACAAATTTTGCGTTGCGCTATCTAGTGCGCCAACTTTTGTGTCGCATGCCAATATTTTGTGTGCATCACAATCTCCGCACCACACATCACTAATGTTTAGTGCACACACACCATGCACCAATACTCCCAGTGCACCACAAATTCTACTTGGAGTGAATATTTAATGAACACGCACTACGCACCAATATTATGCACGCACCGAAAATTATGCATTGTGGATTTCCATAGTTCAATGCGTACACATTGTGCACCATCATTACACGTGTGCCACAAGCTTTGGACCATGCAACGCAAAATTTTAGTGCATACACCTGTTGGATTACTGAGAGGGGGGGTGAATCAGTAATCGAGCAATTATCCCTTTTAACCATAAAATGCAAGTGTTATATCAATGTAGCATTATCATCCAATAGTTGCAGAGTAAATAAACAATGAACAAATGAGCAATCATACACAGTACACAAGTGTTTTTATGTGGAAACTCAAAGCAGTAGAAAAATGTGAAATGTTTTTTCTTATATGTCTTTAATAATTACATTCATTGGAAGCACCAAATTCTTTTGTTTTCCAGGTGCAACTAGAAGGAGGCTCCAATCCCCTAGTTTCTTAGGCTACAACCTGAAGGAAGCTCCAACTCCCCAATTCTTTGGCTACAACCAAAATGAGGCTACAACCCCCTAGATTCTCAGGCTACAACCTGAGGGAAGCTCCAACTCCCCAATTCTTTGGCTACAACCTGAGGGAAGCTCCAACTCCCCAATTCTTTGGCTACAAACAGAAGGAGGCTATAACCCCCTATGTTCTCTGGATATAACCAGAAGGTGCCTACAACCACCTGTCCTTGCCATGTCCGACCGCCCTAAAGTAGAAGTAGAATGATGGAACCATTGTCACACTATCATTGTGAGATATACTACTGTAAACCTATAACAACCTATACCAATAACATGTGCCAACATGTAACATACATCAACATGTACCTCAACCTATACCATAAACAAATGCATCAACCATGCACTAAACCTATACAAATAATATGTCACAATAACCTCTCCAAACGACCTGTAATCAACCTGTACCATAAACAAGTGCATCAACCATGCACCAACCTGTACCTCAACCTGAACCATCAACAAGTGCATCAACCATGCACCAAATATGTACCAATAATACATCAAATACACATAAAATATGACTCATCAAGATGTATCAACATCATCAACTATACACCTAATGTATGTGCCAACTCATCAACTACTTGTCAAAACCATGTACCCAACATGTACCTCAACCAAAATCCCTCATCAATTTCATAATCCAAATCTGATTTGTAACTTTGTAATAGACCTAGTGTATATGATCGCATACTTGCAAACCTTCCTTAACTTTAACAACAAGAGACTAGCATTTTCATCAAACTTTACTTTAGGCTCACATGACTAATTTTGGATTAGTCAACAACCCTAACTTGAAATAATAATAACTATGTACTTGTAATAATTAAAGATACAAAAATAGTACACAATGTTCTTCGGTGTATTTAATTCAATTCCTCAAGGTTTCACTCCTTGGAACCTCTTAGAAAAGAAGTTATAGCAAAAATGGCATACCTTTTTGAATTTTGGCTTATTCTAGAGAGTGAACTTGTAGAGTGTGCCCCGCATAGAATATTTGTTGTATGGATATGAAAATGGTACAAAGAATACTACAGAATATACTCTAACCAATACATTCAGTCTTACTTAATTTTGATCTGTTATGAAGAAGTTATGGCATCTTTACCTGAAACACCTATTTTAGACTAGTTTCAGGACTAGTCACAAACCCTCTTTTCCAGGGAGTGTAACTCCAAAAATACAATGACCCACAAACTGAAACGTTTATCAAAACTACTTGGATATGTTTCCTCAACGGCCTCCCAATTTCACGGTTTGAATCATTCTAGATTTTTTTTTTTGTGAAAATGGTGAGATCACCTGTAAATAACATACCTTAGAAAGCATCATCAAAAGAATTTATCCTCCCTTGAATTTCGACTTTCTTTGCTTCATCTTCCCTCTGAAATTCGGCTTAGATATAATTTGGTTACCTTAGTCACTTGTAGATATTCAATATGCTCAAGTGTTATTAAAATGAGAGAGTCTTTCCTCTAATTTATACTTTCATGTAGCTTCCTCAAGGGGTTACCTTCTAACCATCTTAACCCACTTTCTTTATTTTAGGGCTAACCCACTTCTAACCACTTGTCCACTTAATAATTTCTCCATTAACTTTATTATTTAAATAATTTCTTTTGTATCCACTTTGAATTATAGTACACTCATCACTTCAATTTATTATTTAAATTACCTTCTAACCATCTTAACCCACTTTCTGTTGGGTATGTGTTATATTCTTTGCATGTGTGTGTGTGTGGGTGCGTCAGATACGACGACTGCGTCT